>JARYZH020002438.1:0-15834 GCA_030021035.2 Notholithocarpus densiflorus | reverse complement strand
TATTATATATTTAATAATTTTTTTTTAAAACCAGCTGTAGGGCACTTTATATATATATATATATTTTAAATATATATTATGTATTTAATAATTAAAAAAAAAACTAGCTGTAGAGCAGCACTTCCTTGATTCCTCCTACTAATACTAATTTAATATATATATATATAATATATTATATAATTAATAAAATTTTTAAAATAACCAGTTCTTCCTATCCTATATAAAAACCAATTAGTTCACACAAACCCTAATAAATTACTAATCTTTGGGTTTTTTTAATATATTAATATTTATATTTTTTTCTACTCAATTTAATAATAATAAAAAAAAATTTTGTCAAACTCATGAGTTCAACCCGACCCAACCCGACCCATGTGGGTTGGGTTGGGTTGGACTTATGTGATGGGTTAGGTTGGGTTGAATTTTTTTTGACCCACCATGGTGGGTTGGGTCAAAAAAATCCCCTCAACCCGACCCAACCCAACCCATGTACACTCCTAATTAAGACAAATCTTCACTGTTATCACTAATCTATGGATTCGGATCTATAAGGACAAAACTTAAGTACAATACTTTAGATGCTATTTCTTAGATTTCCCTCTTAAGATTGACCCATGTGGCTACTTAATTAAAAAATAAACTTCAATCTCATAAGAAAAATTCACATGGCAGAATCTTAAAATGAGAACCTAAAGAATAGCATCTAAGTACTGTACCTAACTCTTGCCCGATCTATAAATATGCAAAAGAATTCATGTAAACATTTTCCATATGACTAGTTTCTATTCCATGCATAAATCATTTTCTGACGATGACACAATCAATCAAACGACATGGTATAATCATCAAAAGAAATACCAAGTGACAAAACTTGACATTAATCCCAAAGAAATAAAAAATAAAGAGCACTCTTTTTTCTTTTTCTTTTTTTTCTTTTTGGATAAACCAAAACAAAGCACTCTAATCCTGAAGTGTTGATCAACCTGTGGGCTTTTTTTTTTTGAAATTTTGAAATTTTGATACTTTTAATAGATGAATCAAGGTTGTCAGCTTATTTGGACTATTTATAAATAAATATTTCCAAATTAAAATTATTAAAATAATTACATTATCCAACAAGATAAAATAATTATTTAAATCAATAGATTGGATACTATCTTCTTGGGATTATATATCTTACTTGCTTGTCTACATAATTTCAAATTTTGGACCAATACAAATTATTTATGTATAAATTTCAATCATTCTTTTAAAAAGCCAATCAAAATTAATTAGAATATTTCTATGCATGTGTGCCGATAGTAAAACTATTTTAAAACCAATTAAATTTTTGGGTAAATTCCAATAATATACCTTGAAGTTTAGGTTAATGCCAACTAGATCTAAGACATTTCAAAATTGACCAATTTGGTCTTTAGAGACAACTTAATTCCTAACACCATTAGGCTCTCTCTCTCTCTCTCTCTCTCTCTCTCTCTCTCATCCATACTCCAAATCTCTCTTCTCCCTCTCATCCTGCTATGTCTCTCTCTCATCCAAATCTCTCTTGTTTCTCTCCAACCTAACCCACTCTCCTCTCTTTACTCACCCTTTCATTGTCTCTTTCTTCTTTCAGGCAACGACTAGTGGTGGTGCGTGGGTTTGGTGGTTTGGGTTGGCTATGGATCATGGTATTGGGTAGTCATTTGTAGTGGTTATGGGTTGCCGGTGGTGGGTTTTAGTTTATTGTGGGTTTTATGGTGTTGGTGGGTTCCTCTTTGTGGTGGGTTTGTTGTGGGTTTTTGGGTTTTGTGGCCGGTGATGGTGGGCTCCAGTGGTTATGGGTTCTGATGTGTTGGTGGTTTGCTATGAGTTTTTTGGAATTTTTGGAGGGTTTTGTTGTTGTGTGGGTTTCAGTACGGTAAAATTGGGTAGATTTGAAGTTAGAGAGAGAGAAGGACAAGTGAAGAGAGAAGAGTGATAGAGAGAATGATTTGGATTTTTGTTGCTGTGTGGATTTTGGTATGGAGAGAGAGAGAGAGAGAGGGACAAGTGAAGAGAGGAACAAAAGAGAAGAGAGTCACAAAAAAAAAAAAAAAAAAGAGAAATTAACAGAAGGCTAATGGTGTTTAGGGACCAAATTAGTCAGTTTTGAAATATCTTGGACTTAGTTGGCATTAGCCTAAACCTCAGGATATGATAAATTTTTTTCTTTAATGATGCATTGGTCAATGCCTTATTTTGAACTCATGAAAAAGCCATTAATTTAATAATGAATTTATGTGATGAGAATTTTAATGTCAAGTTCAATTATGGAATTTCATCCTATGTGAAATTACTATTTGCCTTGAGTACTAAAATGAATTTTTGTGGTTGCAACAGTTCATAACTCTTTTGTTTCAACCTTCAACTCATAATAAAAAAATAGTGAAAATTAAAAAATATAAAAAATAATAATAATGATGAAGATTTAAAAGGCTCTTATGATATTCAAAACAATTATAAAAAAATGTTGTTAATAAAAGATTGCCTCCCATACCGGGATTACTGCCTAGCGTGTTTATTATCCTGCATCATAATTCTACCTGAATCCAAACAAGTAGCTAGTAGCAACTGTCACTAGAAAGCAGGCGTGAAGATGTTTCTCTCTGCACAACAAACTAGCTTTTCAACAACAACATCAGGCACTGCTGCATTTTGAAGTAGTCTAAAAGCAGAAAGAGAATGACAGCCAGATTTTGTTACCTTAAGCCGACTTGGAAGACACTTCATTCTTCTTTTCATGATGGAAGTGCCACCATGCTGCTTCTATATAAGAAACTGCTTTGGTTTTCCTCCTTGAAGCTATAGCCCTCAAGTCGTTAGCCATTAATGCAAAGCCTTCAACTTTTGTATGGGTTTTGGCAGTTTTGGTAGAGATTGGGAGTTCTGAAAGGTTGGGTACAAGGGAGCCTTTGAACTCCCCGTCTACGAGTTCTTTTTCTTTTTCTGTTTCTTTTCCTTCCATGAATCCCCAATCTAGAAGTTCTTGTAGAAAGAAATTACCTTTCTCAATACACTGAGCCTTTGAGGTGACAATTCCCTCACCATTACTGGTTGTGATGAAGTTCCAAACAATGCCTTGCGTGATGAAAAGCATTGCATCGAGTGGTTCTCCCTCCCGAACAATATAGCTGTGCTCATTGTAGTACACTGGCTTGAGATGGTCGCAGATCAATTGCAACAGTTGTTCATTTTTTTCAAGCAAAGGCACCTAGCTTACAAACAATGGAGAAAAATAATGAGAAAACGACCAATATAAAATGATTAAAGTCAAGAACTAAAACTTATAACAAGTGCTGGGCCACTTCTACCATATTGTTTGGTATACTTTCTTTTCAGCTTATTTGTTAATTCGATTTATGTATATATTTTTAATGGTTTACTTCTTCTTCTTTTTAAGTATAATTGTACTTTTATTCAATTTATTGTTGAAGCAAAATAAATCAAAGAAAATAACTATCATTCTAACAATTAGGAATGCATGATCAAAATTTTAAAATGAATCTTTCTTTATGTTTATATTGAACTCTAGTGAATTGTCATTTATATAAAATTACTAATGTTGGGTTTAATGAAATCTCACATGGAATAGTAATGATAAGAGTGAATGGTTAATATAACATAACTGGGTTTAAACTCATGGGCTTAAGCTTTTGGGTTAAGTGGTGTCTCTATAAGTTATATTAACCCCTCAATTGGAGTCTCCCCAGTATGTTATTTTCCCAACAATTAAGTATACATTTTAAAAGTTACTATCTTTTTTTAGTGGAATTTCTAGTGTGCCTTTGTGTTGAAATCTCATCCCCTCTTGAGAGTGTGTTGTGTGTGTGTTTTTTTCTCAAAAAAAAAAAAAATATATATATATATATATATACACACACACACACACTTGATATTCTAAAAACTTAATTAGTTGGTTTTTTGATGATATCTTATGAAATTATTAAGATATATAACATAAGTGTCACGCCCCAAACCCGATACTCGGATTTGTGACCATTACCGATATGCTAATATCAAGCCTAAACCTGATATTAACAAGAACCAACTTAACTTTTGCAAAACTTTTACAAAAGCTTCCCTCTTTCTTTATCATTCTTGTTTCTTTACTTAAATGATATAACTTTTCACTGGATATTCAGAGCATCTACATTGTACTCAAAGAATAACATAATCCATCAGTTACTCAAGTTCTAAATTTCACATAATACATCTTTTAATACTTTAAGGTACACAACTATCGTTAGATCCTAAAATACACAATAACTATATAGCTAAACATCAAAATGCCAATTTGGGATCTATACTTTTAATACTAAATCCAGCTCCTTCCAAAACTCGACTAAGGCTCCTTCTGCTCCAAAATAAAACCTGTTGACTGAAAGAGTGGAAGGGGTGAGCTACACAGCTCAGTAAGGGTAAGATATATAAGAATTTAATAAGGATGCATGTAAATCAATTCATTTCATTTTATAAATGTTCAGTTAGGAGAACATCTTTTCATGCATAGTATTTTATACTATTCATAATAATAACTTATATACTTTTCATAGATAAATAATTGTTCTCATTTTTCTTATCAGAATAACATTACCAAAACCTTTCGAATTTAATTTCTTTCATTTCTAACAAAGTCACCAAATATGATATTGATTATTTAAAATCATATACATACATACATATAAATATATATATATTTATTCTCATTACAAAATAATCATTTTAACTTAAATCAGATAATTGGTAACTTTGTCTTAAACTAGAAAATCTTAAAGAATAACAGATTTTTCTTCATAAACTTCTTCTCGTAAAATATTATAACTTTCATAGTCATAAAACTTAACGTTTCATAAAGAACAGATATCTGATGACTTTTTAACATAAACTTGTACTTTCATCAGAAACTTTATCTTTATAGAATATTAAAACCTTTTCATCAGATTCTTTATCTTTAAAGCACAACAGAACTTCATAAACTTTTATCTTTAAAGAACAGCTTTTCTTTTCATCAGAAACTTCTTTTCATGAGAGCTTTTAACTTTTCATAATGCATTTAAACAAAAACATTCTCTCATGATCAATAACATAATATAGCTGTTCATAACATATTGGTTAGTCCATATCTGATAAGTCTGTACAGAGAAGGCGTCATCACATTTGGGTGCCCTCGTGTGCATGATATTGTCCTCTTTGGGAGGCCTGATGGCACATCCCCTCAAGGTTTTGTTCCTCCCCGCCGTTCGTACACATTGGGGAGAAGGCCTTATTCAGATTAGAGTTACGGGCAACCCCATCTCCTCTCTTTTAAATGGCCAAATAGATAATATTTTCCATGGAAAGCCAGTAATTAACCCTTACTGGCCGAGTTCAGATCACCAGAGGACATAACCCGAAAACATTTCATACTTATATATCATACTGAAATTCATAGTTTGTATAACATTTCATAATAATAGCATTTCCATCATTTTCTTTAAACATCATGTTCGTGGAAATTAGTAATTGCATCAATATGCTTAAATCTTATACATAAGGTTTTGAAAGCTCACGAACATATCTTTGTCTGAAACATGCTTATATGCCATATCCCTAATCAAAAACTTTTTAATGCATCATATACTTTAAAATAACCTCATGACTTACCAAATGCTCATATAACTTATCCCTTACCTGAAAGCAGAGGAACCGAGAGCCTAAAGTCGAAAGAGCTCAGACCTGGGGGCTGGTAACACCTAAACCAATGGCTATCACATGCTGTGCACTGCTCATTTCAGCAGCACATGCCTCATTTGTAAAATACAAATGGCTATCCAAACATATCCAATCTTCATGAAATTTTACAGAGCTACTCCTCTGGATGTCTAGTAAATACCATATAAATTTCAGAGCCATATTACAAAAACACTATTTACTAAAAATCATACAAGACAACGTACTCAAATCTGTCCTGACAGAATTTCATGCAACTTAGAAATTAAACCATTATTTTTATATTGATTCAAATGCTGTGAGATCACTTCCATTACAACCATATGTGTCTTAGAATTCATAAGAACTACTCCTAGCATCCTAATTCATTGTATACAATTTAATACATAATTTATCATGCATAAACACAGAATTTGTCACAGTGACAGCTTTGCAACATTTTCTTGTAAAATCATAAAATGATTGCAAATAGTCTTATTATCATATGGGGATTTTTATACACTCATTAGACATGTTAGAAAACACTTATATACAGTCATTTAACCATTTATAGCAAAATTAAATACAACAAAAATCCCAGCAGTAACATCAAAAGTACTCATCCTAACTTTTTCTTACTTCCTTAATCATATACAATCATTAATTAGTAAAAACCCTAATCTACCTTCAACAAATCACCAACACAATTTCAAAGCTTCTTAAAACAGCATATATATATATATATATATATATATATATATATAGACATATATATATATATATATATAGACTTACAAGCTTCCCAATTTTACAAACCACAAAAACCAACTTCTAACAATCATATTAGGGAAACATAGAAGTGAAACTAAAGCAAACCATACCACCATTAAAATACCCATGATAAGATGAGGTTTTTATTTACTTACCCACAAACTTTGAAGCTGAAATCTTAGGGCTACACTTTTAGTTTCTTCCTTAGAGTGAGATATATGGTTTCAGTGAGAGAGGGAGGGAAGAGTTGAGAGTTTTTCTTTCTTTGATGTTGGACCCGTAGGTGTGAGAGGTAGAGCTTGAGAGAGTCTTTGAGTTTTCTAGTTTCTTTGAGAGAGTGTGAAGAAGAAATGAGATGGAGTTTTATCTTCCTTTTGAGGTGTTGACCCGTGGGTTTGAGAGAAAGACTCAAGGGAGCTTCCTAACTCTTTCCTTAAGAGAAAAGAGAGTAAAGTGAGGTGAGGAAATTCTGATTTGTGTGTGAACCCGTGGAAAATGAGAGCAAGAGAGTTTCTTGGATTGTCTTGAGAAAAGTCAAAGAAGAAGTGAGGTGGAACTTGGTTATTGCATAGCCGGCCAAGTCTTGGTCTTTGGGTTTGTCAACATGCATGGTACTTTGGCTTGACATGTGTTGAATTTCCATTGGTTGCATGTGTGGGTGGAATTACAACTATAACATCCTATGCATCATACTTAATTAAAACACCACCAACTATGCATCTAATAACTTAAACCACTCAATATAGTTTTGTACATACTAAGTATATATTTATAATACAAATAGCCATTTCAATTATTTATAATTTTTACAATTCTTATTCAAAGGTATTATAAAATACTCTTATATTAATTATTTATTAAATACTCTTATATTAATTATAAAAAGAAAGTGGCTTAAAATAGTAATTAACCACTTAAACACATAGTTTAATTATAAAGTTGGGTCGGGGTGTTACAATAAGTGTGCTACTAAATTGAAATATAATAAAAGAAATAATATAATTTACAAAAAAAATTTTTAATTAACCTAAATTTATCATTCATATGTGTAATATACGTGTAGTGTGCTTCTACTTACATATTGTCCTTTCCCACTTTTATGCTAAATCTCTAAATGATTTTTGAGACTTCAAAACAAATGAAATATACACTTATTCAGTACCATATATATAAATATATATTTCATTCTATATATCACTAACTACCATCATATTACTCCAATCGAACCTTTTTTTGAATTGTTAAAAAAAAGAAAGTCAAAAGAAGAAAAAGACTTACTCTCCTTAGAAGGGGCTTACAAAGATGGTCCTTAATCTTCTTTCTAAGTTCCCAGGGAAGATGAGGAAGAGCTTCTCTGCATCAACATCTTTCTTTTCTTCCAGTATGTATGTTATGTTGGACATGATCTCCTTCTTTATATCACGTGGGAGTTCGTTCCTATGGATCCACAAGTCTACATCTCGTTCTTTAAATTTCACACTTTGTATAATATCCTCCGATCTTTGAGTTGCCAATTGCATGTATGTCTATTACATAACAAGTTCAGTTTGCGAGATACTACTGAAATTATTATTTGTCTTTAAAAATTTAAGTTAATAGAAAATAATGAATTTTATAATTAGATCATTAATATTCTAACACCTAATAATATGTATGAGAATCATAAAAGAACAGTTTTGTGCCCCCATACCATCTCGTGCATTAAGCTGCAAAGTTTAACCTTAAAACAGATTTTGAGCACACAATCTGACAAGATTATTTGTTAAATGAAAGTTTCTTGGCCTTCCAATAAAATTATTATGCCAATATACATAGTCAAGAAAAAAATAAATACAAGATAAGGAGAGCCAAGAATACTTACAGGAAAAATCCATAAATCAACAAACAAAACAAAAAAGTAGTTGTTAAAGATGATGATGAGTGTGAATACTATATTGCACCAATTGCAGCTTCATAATAATAAAGGCGTAAATAGAAGTAGAAGCTGATATTTGGTAAAGAAAATCATCAAAGCTCGACTTTAGATAAGTTGTTCCAGACCCAGTACTTAATAAGTGAATGCTACAATTACGTAAATAAGGGCATGAAGCTTGGGGGAGGGGAGAGGGGGGGATATTGAGTGCCAACCTGCAAATTTCCAATGAAATACAAAAACAGTAGCAAGCCAAAGATCGAAATCAAAACTGCAAAGAGATTTTCCCAGATATAGGTACTTGTTTGAAGGTTTTGACCAACAGAACTGCAAAAATTGGAGCAACTATAATGTATGCGATAGTAATAACAGAAACTTTTTATATAATATGGTCAAAGAAAAAAAATTAATCTAAAACAAACATCAAGTGTTAAAAGAAAAGGTTAAGACTAGATCAGCTGTACATGGGACTCTTTAAGATAAGAAAACAGAAGCCAAGATCACAAGCCTAAAAAAAGGGGACAATAAACAAAGACTATCATTTAAAAAGTGAGCTTTTACCAAAGTTAATGTCTGAGGTGCAATTTGAATTTAAATTATATATATTATGTGGGTTTATATATCACAGAACTTTTTTTTCATGCATTATAATGCACATGAATAAAACACACACAAGAAAATTATATATATAAAGTAGTAGTGTTTTTCTATTACAACCATTTAAATATTACAAGAAAAAGTATCATTCATTTTGTAATGAATAAGCACATGCATTGTACATTCTTTCAAGACCAAGTTAATTATCATTTAGTTCAATAGGGATAATTGCAACTTCGAAATGAACTTCACTGTAAAGCAACGATTATCTTGTAGTTTTATGATCTTTGTGCTTTTTTAGATATCATGCATGGAACTCAATTGATCAGCTTTATGTCTATAGGTCAGAAGCTAACCATGGCCTCCCAGACATAATTTTCTACTCTGCCATTGGAAATATATGGTTAAATCTTGTTACACACTCACTGTTGCACATACTTCTTCAAAGTTAAGTTTTCAAAACAGGACTTTAAAGGCATGTGTATGGAGTGCATGCAATAGTGATTGTATCATAATCATTACTCGAAATATATATAGGCAATGCAAATAAGTGTGCAGTGAACATTGCATGATTTTTTTTGTGTGTGTGCATGAATTCATGTCTTAATATAATGTTTTTTGTGCAACTTTTTAACATTCTTTGTCATGGAATCTAGAAATTTTTGAACACCTAATTATGTATTGAAACTCTTCATGACAAGGAATGTTTGAATTTTCCAATAGCATGACATGTTTATTGATGACAAGTATTGATAAAAACTATTGTGGAGTATGTGCAAACCTCAAATTTCTCAGGCCCCACCAGAAACAGTATGCAAACTTTCTAGGAAAATCTTTGGATGCCACAGTACCAGATTGAAGAGCATCCAGGAATATTCCAAAATCAAACAGCGTTGTATTTGGTGGCTCTACAGGGCAATAATCATTTAAGAATGTATGGTTTCTTAGACTATGCTGACATTTAAATGAACTTGGGTTGCATCCAATATGTTTTGTACAGGCTATGTGCCAGCAAGCCATCTCTCTTTCGATAGAAAATAAATACCAAAAGGCACCCAATACCTAAAAGACCACCAAGTCAATAAAAGATCAATAGATTGTGCAGATGTTCCAAAAAAAAATATCAAGTAAAATCATTAAAGAAAGAGAATTCTACAAAAATGAGAAAATTGCTTCCACCAAAGAAAGAAAGATGCAATTATTTAGCATACCCTGTGTACTACATCTTCTTCTCACATAAAGATAGGTTCATCTATAGGTCTTGCACATGAAGTCTACATTTACAAAAGACAGAGGTGTAGTACACAGGGTGCATGTACAGAATAATTTCTAGAAAGAAAAAACCACTAGTAAATGACTTCGAGAATGTGATATAGAAATACTATATGCATAAAGCTCCGACTCTTGAGTCTTAATAGATTACTAGATTAGCCATACAAACATACTAAAAATTTTAGTGGAAGGAAACATACTATGAAATTGAAATTTTTACTTACATGACTGGCAAGGATATACAGAAAGAAATTGAATGCAGCTTTCACCCATACAATTCTGGCAAGGTTGTTGTCATTACTGTTAAGTTTCCTCCATGACAAGTATAGTCGTAGAACTCTTGGCACATATTGGAAGAGAACAACAGCATTCAGGAACTTCCTTTTATTTAAAAATTTCGCACCTCTCATTTCTGAAAACATAATTGGAACTAGCACCTAGACAGATGACAACAAGTATTGTGATCTCTACTTATGTAGAACATTATTTATATTTTACAGAAACTTGATATTCTTTTCCTCATATTCAAATCACATATATTTCCTTGCTTTCTTTTATATCATACTTCATCCTGCTGTGTTAGGCGTGATGATAATTGAAAATTCCTAGTTTAGACTCATTTGCTAAATAGGCAATGAAATTATTAATTAATTATCGAATTACCTCAATTAAGATCCTATAGTTATATTGCACCACAATTCAGCATGCACCAAATCAAAAGGCAAGAAACATAAAACAATAAACACAAGATTTGGTGATGAAGTAGAAATTCAATGAAGAACATCTCCAAAGGAAAAACAACTTTGAGGGGTAATGTATCCTAACTAAGGAAATTCTCAATATGAGAAAGATTTTACAGAACAGTTTAGAAACAGAAAAGTTTCCCTTACCTGTGGGATTGGAAGAATAGCGAGAATATCCATTAGGAAATAAGACGACAAGTACCTCTTAGCTATTGGCCAAGCATCTTTAACTATCATAGTTCGTGCAAGTTTTACAGGGCAAAGGAATTGCAAAATGATATTCAAGACATAAATCATATCTGTGACCGATCGCAAACAAATAACTGTGATCTTTAATTTATCATCCAATGCTAGGCACTTGTTGTCTTCATTGATCACAGGAAGATAAAAGAATAAAGGATCCACTGATACTGCAATTGTACACGACACAACAAACATCATATTCCACATTTGGAGGTACTTCCCCTCTGGATTAAGATTTTGAAGAATTGTCTTTCTTCTTGTTCCTTTTTTCCTCGGATCAACTCCATCATCCTTGGGAACTTGCTTCTCAATATCCTGATTCCTGAACAGAACAAACAAACAAAGAATCAATCTTGAAACATAAAAAATATACCCATCAATATGAAAGAAGAAACATCAAATGCGCCATTGAAGTTATAGATAGAACACCCAAAACAGGACTTTTTTTTTCTGTCATTCTTCTTCATGCATATAAAAAACTTTCAAGAGAACTGTTGAAGTTATTATCGATTTTATTATAAAAAAAACTTATAAAAACTAGCGCGATAATTAATGTGATTAGTGTCACATCAACAATATCATAAATAAATTTCTAAGTTTTTTTTTTTAATGTTTTAAAGTTTATATATTACTTTCTAAAACTTATGTAATAAATAAAATATGTAGTAGACATTGCATCACTCAACTAGAAAAATACCTTGACACTCACATGAGTAACTTTTCTATAAGAAAAAATAAAAAGACACTCATGTGATAAACAATTAAATATGATTACCTGTCCGCACAATAACTAATGCTCTAATCCTCATATAATTAACATAGTACTACCCATATATATAGCATATAGCACATCTTACAAGTGTGTAATGTCATACAACACAGAGAACAAATAATAATGTTTAGCCCATGCAGTTGATCCAACCCATCTCATTTTTAAATATATTATTTTATTGAACAAGGAAACACTAACCCTATTATCTTTTCTAGGAACAACTAAACTTTAGATTTGCTCATAGTTCCAGGCAATACCATATATTTAAAATTTTAATGACCAAGAACTATGCAACAGATCCAACCTGTTTCTTATTTTGATGCATTAATTTACAATAAGTAGTGCCAAAACATGGCATTAAATAATTGAAACAAAAATATCAAAAAAATATTGCAGGATATTTAATGATTATTTGCTAATCACATATACTTTATACGCTACATTTTGTATATGAGTACGTGACTCTTTTAAGGGAGGAAAAAAAGAAAAGCAGGTCACTCTCTACTCTACTGGTTCACTTTCAGGCTTTCAACAACAATTAATCCATACTTTTTTACGTAATGTGGAAAGTGTAGACATCTTGAAAAAATGTGGACATTGTGTGAAGCAAAGAATGTGAAACAGTAATCTTCCATGTGAAACAGTAATCTTCCATATATGCTTATAATGGTATTAATCAAATCAATTTAAAGTAACTACATAGTGAACAGCAAAGGATCAGAACCTAACCTCCCATCGCTATCTTGCCGATGCCACGGAGCTCATAACTTAAAGAATCTCAATGATACAATGTCGAAAATAAAGAGAATCAACCTCTAAACTAAACAATATATCTATAAATATATATCATGGGATTGAAACTAATGAACTTGAGTTTTGGACATTTACCGTATGGCCAAAGCAAGAGCAGCAGATAAAAGGCTTTTCGGAGGATTTTAGAGTGCATGCAAATGCATTTACGGGATTATAACAGGCCTACTCTTGCTGTTCTCATTAAATAAGTTTCTAGTTATTGAATCATTACTGTATAACCCTCAAGTCTTTCTTTGAATAGTTTTTCACTCTTTCTTTGTCTTACGAATCATTTGCTCATCCATGAATTGACCAAATGGACCAATAATAAAATGACAACAAAGTAAAAATAAACACATCATCATTCATACCAAGTCAGCAATATGAAGTGTCAAATTCACTAACTTAAATATAGATGTCACCATTTTGAGAAGTGTTTGTTATACACACCATTTACATGGTTGTACACACGCCATGAGTAATTCTAAGGTATTTTAGAGATTGCTTGAAAAGTAATCTTTCGCATTCATAATAAGATCCCGTAATGCATTAATGAAGTAGCAATGTGATAGGATGGAGTATTTTCAATCTTTCCAGAATCTGCCTAAGAATGCTTCTATTTTTGTGCGTGTACGTACAGACGTGTAAAATAGTGTGTGTAACTTGTTACCTGCTGGCTGTTAAAATCTTCAGTAGCCACCGCCGGCCTCCACAGCTCCACCGTCAAGTTCATCACCGTCGGAACGATCATCTGCCTCTCGACAGAGTAATGCGACTCACGTTTCAGTTCCACTCCATTTTATTTCAGAACTCTGAGAAATCTAACGCTGTAGTTGCAAACAAAACTATATTATAAATTACAAGATTTAACAATTCCCTAACCTGTTGCAAATTAGAAACAATTGGATTTTTTTTTTCAAAATCAATGCTTTAGACTATTACAATGGCGGATCAAGAACAGCAAAGCAAAAGATTGATATGAGCTCTAATTTGCGAGTATCAGAGGAGGAGATGAAGTAAATGGACCGATCTGGACCTGAAGACCAGATCTGAAGGATACAAAGAGAAAGATCCAAATAAGTGAAGAGAGGCTGAAAAGCGAACCTTTCACCGGCGATTGCTTTGGCGCGGCAGTGGCTAGATCTCACGGTGATGAAGAATTGGAATTGTTTGGTTACATGTGTCTTGAGACCCTGGATAAGTGATGAGATGTGTTTGGGTTACTGATGTTTATTTTAATTAGTTGCAAATAAAATAGAACTGAAGAAATTAAAAATTTTTTTTTTTTTTTTGATAACAAATAAAGAAATTAAGTTATAAAAGCTCGACCTTAGCTTCAGTTGACTTAAAAATATATATATATATATTTTTAAAGACACTCATGATATTAAATTCATGTGACAATACAGGTGTTTAGGAAAAACTTACATAAAGTTTTTAAAAAGATATAATTTTAGTAATGTAGATACTAGATTTATTTTGCTTGAAATTGAAAATGTTGTTTTTACGTACGTCTAGATATTTGGACCGGACAATAAAATGTAGATATAATCTAGTGTGTGTCCTTAACAAAAAAAAAAAAATTCTAGTGTGTCAATTACATATTTGGACGAATGATATTTAGTTTACACTTTAGATTATATTCAGTCTCAGCGTTGTCATTAGCTAGCTTATTTAAAAATAAAAATCAGTGCGTATTTGATAAATTACGTATTTAGTGTCATTTCGTTATATTTTAATTTAGTCGTAGCAGCTTCAAATTTTGTGATTTAGTGCTGTATTTCGATGATGTGTCGATTTAGTCTGCTTGGATTATTTCTTGGATGGAAAAGTCTGATATGTCAAATGACCTAAAAAAATTGCCCACATCTGACCACCACTTAGACTAACATATCCAGTTTTTTTTTTTTGGTAGAGAACACGTCAATTTAAAAAAATTAAAAAAAAAAATAAATCAAATCTTTTTGATTTGATTCAGAGCCCTGTTTATTTCATTAAACAGGGACAGTCACAGTCCCATATAAAAACACTCCCTAAAATCGGAAATCTCTTCTCCTCCCTATCGTGGCCTTCTCTATTCTATTGGCTTGAGGTTCGTCCCTCCACTCTCTCTCTCTCTCTCTCTCTCCCTCTCTCTCTGAGTAATCAAACAACAATAGAACATTCCCAAACCCCTGACTCTTCCTCACCATTCCTATACCCATTTCTCTACCCATAGTTTCATCACAAAATTGTCTTTCATGATATAAAATATCTATTCAATCTATTGGGTATTGAGAAAAAACAAAAAAGTTTGATTACGTTCTTTGATTCCTCCACAATTCCCTATACCCATTTCTCTACTCCATAGTTTCATCACAAAATTGTCTTTCATGATATAAAATATCTATTCAATCTGTTGGGTATTGAGAAAAAACAAAAAAGTTTGATTACGTTCTTTGAAAGTGGTAGTTTTGTATTGTGCTGTTTTCATTGTTATTGCTTGAGTGTTTGATTTGTTCATTGAATAAATTTTCTAGCTTTTCAATGTTTACACTCTAGCTGCATAATATCATGTGTACTTCTTAATTTATTTTGGTATTTTTTCAAAAATACCACACATTAATAAAATTATGAAATATAATTAATGTGGATGTATCTTTCTTTCTTTTTTTGCAAGAATGGATGAATTTTCTGTGGAAGTTCATCATGGTGGGAAACTTCTAAACAATCCAATCAGGTATGAGGGGGTTGCTATAAATTATTTTGATGGCTATGATCGTGATTGTTGGTCTGCCCAAGAATTGAGAAATATGGTTGGGAAGTTGGGGTATATGAGTTATGGTAAGCTGTGGTATAGGATGCCTATGGTGAGCTTGGAGTATGGTAGGCTTAGACCTGTAACTACTGACAATGATGATTTGGCTATGGGAATGGCAAATGCTGTTCAAGGCCATAAGGTGATAGAGTTGTATGTAGAGCATTGTGTAGATGTGCCTAACATAATCGATGATGTGGGAAATTTCACTCAATCTGTTGCAGCT
>JARYZH020002437.1:0-15837 GCA_030021035.2 Notholithocarpus densiflorus | reverse complement strand
GCAGCCTTAGTGTTTCACTTTCAGTGTTTTAAGCTGTTAAAGAATATAACATACCCAGATGATCATGGGACTTATTTAAGGAACTTTTGGGCTTATGCTTTAGATTCCCAAAGTATTATCGATCAAATTCTTAAATAGTTAAATTGTGTGGTTTTCCTTCTATGAGATAATATATGAGTAAAGGAAGCAATGTTAAAGGGATGTAAAATCTGTCATTTTGGCCATGTATCTTATTAATAAAAGTTTTGTTCTATAGAAGACAGTCCAATTGATCCAAAGTTGTATTTGTCTTTATCTTGGATACAAGTTCATCCATAGTTAAATATAAAGTTCGTAATTTAATTTTCAATTTTAGGTGACTAATATTAACAATATACTATCATGTAAGATTGGTTTACAAAAGTTAAAGTCTCAAACTGTTAGGGGAAATGAATCATCATTGATAATCTAACACATTTTCAACATTTTTTTTTCATACATTCTATGGTTTCAATTGATCTAGTACTTTAGAGGCTCTATTAAAGATTTGAAAAGAAAAATGCTAAATCATGATTTAGCCATAATGAAAAGATAGACCAATTGAAAAATTATGTATAATGAAAATGCTAAACAACTAAGTGTAACTTTAGCATTTTCCATCAATAAAATACTAGGATGAAATAGAAAGGTGCTAAAGTGGGAAGACATGACAAATGCAATAATCAAACATATTAATAAATTATATAGTGTTATGAAACAAGCCAATACAAACAGAAACACCGGAAACCCTGAGACTTCAGCTAGTCCACTACAACAAGGTCATCTAAACTAAAAATTAAAAGATCATCTCCATTTGAAAACAGTGTTACATCATCCCAACCCAGTTTTAAATAGAGATATGAGCCTTCGGACTAAACTACAGCATCAGATTGGTGCTAATCTTACCCAACATCTTGTTTTAAAAACAAACCAACCACAAACCCCAGCTACTAGCAAGCTTTTAAGCAGAAGTCATGAATGATGGAATGTGGTACACTCCAGTTATAACAGATAACTCTGTTTAGGTTAGGATAGAGTTACAGCTACTTCCTTTGAACATCATCCAAAACTTGACATCCATTCTTATCCCTTCACTTTGATTTCCTCTGTTTTGACCTCTCCATGAATTCTTGAGTTTCTCTGAGACCACATGTGAATCATGACATAGACAGTAGCACACCAAACCACTTTGCATAAGAAACTCCTGAGGCTCTTTCCTTTGATACTCGGCTACCCATATGCATGGTTGTCAAAATTGCGATCCGGATCGTAAAATCGCAAGATTTTACGATCCCACCTCACCAAAAAGTTTAAAATCGTAGCAGGATTGCAAAAATGGTAGGATCGTATGTTGGATTGTGTAGGATCGCATAGGATCATAGGATTGTATGGGATCCTACCGATCCTACCATTTGGCTTGAATTTTTTATTTATTTATTTATTTTTATTTTTAAGTGGGATTCATTTGGGTAAGATAATCCACCTAAACTCATAAACCCAACGAGTTATCAAAAGCCCAATAATGAATTGAAGTCTTAAATTTACCCTTATGTCAACATAAAATCTCAAAAAAACCTATAGTACTTAAGTTTAACGTTTTCAAAAACAAAACTTAAAATATTTAGATGATGAAATGGGATATGACAATGACAGTGATTAGATTAGAAGAACCTTAGAATGGGAATTTTCTTTTGGATTTCATATTTGTAATTAGCTAGTTTACCTTAGATTGAGAATTCTCTTTTAGATTACATATTGTAAATTTGTAGTTAGCTAGTTTTTATATGCTAACTAGTATAACTTATTTTGGATTTGGAACTTAGAATTTGGAAAACATTTTTCATATGTGTAGATAATATTTTGGTACTTAGTTGTTAATTAAACATTTACTGAACTTTTTGAAATACATTATGTCAAAAGTTAAATATATTTTGTTTCGTTAGAATGACATAAGAACGATGTAGTGCGTGCAAATTACATTTTATGATGCAATTTTTTTTTTTAATGGATGGATTCATATTTTAAGTGATTACATAACATACAAAATCATTATCAATAGGTTTTTTGCTTAAAATCTGAAAATAGGTAGGATCTTACGATCCATGATCCGATCCTACGATCCACGATCCTACTTACCTCTCACGATCCTATGTAGAATCTCGATTTTGACAACCTTGCCCACATGAGTGTCTATTGGGCCCAAGCACCTATCTATCATATACGTGATAACATCTACTAATACACATCTGCCCAAGTATCCTATGTACTTTTTGAGAAGTGTACTCAGCTGAAAATTCATCCGACAATGTCACAAAACCGAACCTCCCATGACACATTTTTCTTTCATCTTGAAGCAAAATGCATCGTGATATTAGTTATACCAATAACATATGGGCAAAACCCAAAAAGGATCTGATAAATACTAAAATATAACACAGAACATGCAATTACAGTACAAAATGAGTTTCCATGATGTGCAAATAGCAAGTTAGCAACATGAAAAAAGCATGCAATCAATTACAATCAGTTCCAAGAAAAGTCTCTGTGCAATCACTAATTTTCAATTCTCATCCCAGGATGAATTTGGCAGAACATCTTATCTGTTTTCCAATTGGTGTTACCTGTTCCCCATGTGTTCATTTTCCCTCTTGTAGTCATATCTCAACATCTTGATTTCAGCCATTACTAGTGTTGTGCAATATTGAATTTATGCTTATATAGATAAGGTGGTAAAAGTATCCTCTGCAAGCAAGCCCATTATAAAACCTTAAACAAACACAAGCTGGTTTAACAACACCTTTTCACATGCTTCGTAGCCATGGTTGAAGCATTTAGAAAAAAGTTGTCAAGAAATACGGTGCAGTAATATTTTCATCAGCTAACCATCCACACATTCTCAATTAATCTAGACAAAAATCAGCTACGTTTACCTTGGGAAGATACACATCCAAAAGATAGCCAAACTGAATGAAATGCAACTGCACATTATCAACAGTAGCTTCAATTGGAATACATCCTATAAAAAGCGCCTCTTTGCCCACTTAGCAGCTAAACTTGCCAAAGGCTTAACAGCACAGTCATCAGTAGAAACAGAAACAACCAGCACTTCTGCACAGTCATCAGTAAGTCCTCTTTACTTCCAGAAGAAAATAGTCAATTCACAGGCATCTGACCAGTTACATGAGCATGATCTGCAGGAGAGGCAGAGTCAACAACAATATGCAGACCCCACGCCCCCAAAATAAAAATAGAAAGAATTGACAGCTTGAGAGCCAATATATTAGTATAACACTGTAAATATTTTATAATGTACAAGGACATCCACAATGACTGTAAGCAGAACTATTTGATGTCCTATAAAATGGAGAACCAAACCAAAATTTAAGGAATAATAAGGGCTCATTTAAATCTTGAGGATATATTTTCTAGTGCAGGTTGAGATGCAGAGAACGGTATAAATCATGCACATGAGATTTATCAACAAAATTCCAAAATAGGACATTGTCCCATAAAAATGTCTGTGAACACTAGCACTAGCCCAATATCACACAGATCACATACATAAGCAGTATGCTTCTCTCATTTGTTACTTCCTATGACCACTTAAAATGATGTAAGTTATGGCAATCACATATTCTAATTTAAATTTCTTTTCTGTCAGTGCCACTCTAATTCAACTGTAACTTACAAACAACAATGGTCTCGAACATCTTAAGCAGTCTATTACGATGTTTATCCAAAAGAATAAAAAATATATACATTTTGGCAATGTTAAACTATCAATTATTGAAGTGTGAATACCCATTTTGTGGAAAAATTTCCAGTGTTTATAAAATTCTTGAACTTCACATCTTCAATAATCAACTTGTTGGGCTATGTGGAGCCTGTTTTGTGTTCAATCCAGTTTGTGATCCAACCCGAATTGGAAGTATTACGGTTTTAAATGAGATTTTTTTGTGAGGCTTTGTTCATGGAGCATAGGCCTGGGCCAGCAAGAGCATTTTTGGCTTGTTTTGGACCCATTGTTTGGGTATATATTTGTTGCTTCAGAATTAGGGGCGCTTGCATCATTGTACTGTAGCCACCTCTGTATTTTTCTCCTTGACATAGTGAAAATTGCAGCAACTTCATGGATGTAAGCATATTGCCAAACCACGTAAATCGTTGTGTGTGGTTTTTTTTTTTTTTTTTTTTTTTTTTTTTTTTTTGCATCTCATAGGTTATGGGAATTAGGTTAAATTCTCAACACAACATCTGCATCCTACCAATAATTTATTGGTAAAGTAGATCAAGCAGGAAAGTATTCAACTAACAGATCAAGCAGGAAAGTATTCAACTATGGAAATTTTGATTTACATGAAAATTAAGAAAGAAGAATTTTTTTTTTTTTTTTTTTTAAATGAGGCAGAGCTAATATGAGTGAAAGGTTTTTATGGAAAAGTCATTACTCACCAAATCACAAAGAGAGTAAGAAATAAATGAGATATTTTATTTAAATTTATGACAGAAGGAAGAGCACAGCAGTACTGAAGGCAACTGTGCAAGTAGTGGAGAGGTTATTCTAAAACTTGTTTTCCCATATCTTTAAGAATGGCATTAGTGGGTTGTCTTAGTCTCTCAAGGTGAAATTCCTCATTAAAGCTTCTTGTGCTACTGGGTCATGCCTCATAAATCAAAATTATAGTTTTGCCTTTTTCTTTTCCTATTATCAATCATCAATTGACGAATGAGACCCCAATTAACAAATAAAGAGGCCCCACAACCCTTTATTGCTTGCTAAAACACTACATATCACCTTGCTGTTAAAAGAGTAAGCCCAAACTTTTGCACTTTCAAGGTTGGTTAATTTCTAGGAATTGAATACTCGGTTCTAGTAATTGATGCTTTTGTATTTTCTAGTAGTCTAGCCCTATTTTGATTTTGTTTATATATTTCAAGGGGTCATGAGTTCATAGTATAATTAAGGTTCTATTCATAAAATGCCAAACTACCTTCCAAGGTGAACTTGAAGCACCTAGATTCAGAAAGCCCCTTTTTAAAATCTAGAATCACAATGAGAAATTGCATACATAAGCACTAAAACACAATGAGCCTACCGCCTTCTCACGGCCTACACACCTACAACCTCAGCCAAGCCAGCGAGCACATCACTTCATTATTGTGCAATGTACCATCCATGTAAACTACAAATATTATCTCAAACTTAAATACGAGCCAAAATGGAACATGAAATTACAAAACCAACATGATAGATAGTAGCTCACCTGCTGAACCAGAGCTACCGTAGGGGCTAGGATAACGCATATGCATATGTTCTTCTGGGGCTTCCTTATCAAGTGACCCAACTCGTGTATAAGCAGTACAGCAATGTGGTCATCCCCAAATAAACAATAATATTCTCCTCCAAATCTTTCTAGCATAGCTCTAACTGGTACCTTCAGAAAACATATATACAAAACAACATAACTCACAATTAGCTCCTATTTTCTTGGAAAAAATATGCATTTTATTTAAAGGAAAGAAATTGCCAGCAAAGCCAAACACAACTGGCTTGCTTGAGCTGTGCTTATATAAGCACAGCTCAAGCAAGCCAGTTGTGTGGAACCACTATTTCAGCCCATATAATTCAAAAGCTTTTTACCATTTCTACATAAATTTACCTCAAGTTTCCTTGTAGCCAAACAGAAATAGCACCAAACCCAGTTCCACTCAATCATCATCAGCATCAACCCCAGAGACGCTCAAAGACGGTAGTACAATTGTCTCTGCCGTCTGGCATTTGAGTGGAAAAGAAAACAAATTTTAGTAAATAAATAAAATTTTGTTTATAGTAAAACAATAAGGACTATTCTGATCAGCAATAACACAATTAATGATATTTAATTGATAGAAATCAATAATATTCAACGAGAGCTTACTTGCCACACACAAACACACCAGGACTTCCAGACCAAAATTCATTTTTAAAATCAAATTGTTTATTCTATAAAAATAATAATAATAATAATGATATTAAAGTTACCTTGGATTCCTCTTCCTCACAATTAGAGAGTTACCTTTGGCCTTTATGTGCGTAAATTCCCAATCCAGTTTTCAATTAGATTAGGGTGTTCTATCCACTTCAGATGTGGTGGTTCGTCATCTGGGCTTCCCTTAATTTTAGAATCTTTCTCTGAATCGTCTAAATCGTTATCCTCATATGGAGTGATTATGCAACTGCTAGACCCAACCTTAGATTGTTTGAGATCTTCAATGTCTTGCTCAAATACCAAATGGGCTCCACATTTTGTAACCTCCAATTGGCTGGATGCATAAGGATCCGCTTTATTCAACCTTAGATCCGCTTTAATCAAGGTTCTAAATTCAAACTCAATTTGGTTGAGCGCATAAGCATCTGCTTGATTCAATTCGTCTTTCCAGGGTCTTTCGAAGCTTATAGAGGGAAAATATAGCAGATAAATCTGAGACGATTCAATCTTATCAATTTCCGTGGATAATGGAGTGGCCCGTCTAATAAGATAATGTTTGTTGATTTTAACTAGACATGTAAGTAGCTCTTCTCCGTGAAGTTGGTAAAGTGGACGATGCCGGCGGGGTATGAAAACAGCGCACACAGCGATTCCCATAAATTTTTTAGATAATAATAAATGTGCAAGGCACTTCCAGATTCACTGAAATCCCCACATTTTGATGCCTAAACCAATTCGGAATTTCACTTCCAGGAATTGCGAGATATGAAGAAGACCCAAAGCATTTCTGAAACAAGCATTTCTGAAACAAGCAAATCATGATGTTTAGAACTTCACATGCAAGAGAGAGTGAGAGAGAGACCTCTAAAATCATATAATGACTTAGCTGAGAGCATTCCTGAAACAAACAAATCGTGATGTTTAGAACTTCACATCCGGGCCAAAATGGGTAATTAACCCTAATTTTTCAACTATTTAGTTAGTAGTTTCGGTTTTTAAATTATATTATTTACTAGCATCTCGAGTCTATAAAACTCGATTTTGGCCTGTAAATCGAGTCTCAAAGACTCAATTTCCATGGTCTGATCACGTTCGATGTGGCATTTTTTTCCACGTGGTGACCACATGGAAATCGAGTCTCTAAGACTCGATTTAGAAGCCAAAGATAATTACAAAAGACCCAAAATGCAGAAAGGGCAAAAACGTGGAAAGAAAGAAAAAAAGAAAGAAAGAGAGAGAGAGAAGAAGAAGAAGAAGAAGAAGAAGAAGAAGAAATGGAGATGCAAGCTCAAGCCGCCCCAGCCGCGCTGCCCAGACCCAGGTCATGCGACCCAGGCAGCGCGGCCTCGCGTGATCTGGGTCTTTCTCTCTCTGATCTGATGGGTTTCTATCTGATCTGATGGGTTTTGGGTTTTTTTTTTTTTTTTTTTTTTTTTTTTAAATCTGGATTTTAGGTCCTCGGATTCTTTCTCTCTGATCTGATGGGTTTTTGGATTTTGGCTGACCTGTGTTTGGGTTTGGGTTTTGGCTGACCTGTGTTTGTATTTTGTACTCCAACACTTGGTGAAATTTCAAGAAATTTCAAGAACAAATCGAGGCTTTGAGCATCGATATATAAATCGAGTTTTAAAGACTCGATTTCTAGGTGGACAAACTGCCACCTCGGACCCAAAAACCGACCCTCAAAATCGAGCCTCTTAGGCTCGAGATGTTAGTAAATAATATAGTTTCAGAATTGGACCTACTAACTAAATAGTTTGAAAATCTAGGTTAATTACCCATTTTGGCCTCACATCCGAGAGAGAGAGAGAGAGAGAGAGAGAGAGAGGGAGAGAGAGAGAGAGAGACCTTAATGGTATGGTATCAGAGCCATGGATGTATGAGTTTTATTTCTCTGCAATTAAAAAGTTACTAGGAACTCATATTACTACATAGCCACTACTTGCTCCTTGATAGCGTTGGTCAGCCTCTAACTCGTTGGCAAACCATAGTTTCGCGTTGGTCAGCCCGTTTTGTTAGCCAACACACAGGCGTTGTTTGGGTGGTCCCGCAATGGAGTTTCCCGAGGAGGTGGTCCCGATAGCAAGGATACCAGTGGTTAGTAATAGTTCCGCCAGTAATTATTAATTGCTTGGAAATAGAATAAATACGTTTATCAGCTCATTATCTGTTTGCTTGTTCACACTTAGGCTAGGCACACACTAATTTGAAACATGGACTATAATGATATAGATTATGATGAAGGTTATAGCATGAAAGATATAGACAATAATTGGTTAAATAGTAATATGGATTATGATGAAACAGATTCTGATTCTGACAGTGATAATGATGATTATAACTATAATAGTAACACAAATAATTGGAGTACTTTAACAGGAGATAAAATCAACCGACAGACTAATAGACACAATAATAGTTTTTTAGAAATGATTAATAAAAAATTAGAGTCTCTAGAAACTATTGAAAGATCCACTATAAATACTAAAGTAGTAGAAAGAGAAAATGATAGTAGAAAAAATGATAGTTTTGTGGACCTCTATGAAAGATTGAAAGCTTTAACTTCACCTTTAAAAAAAGAAAGAAAATTTGAACCCTATCATAGATCACCTTTAACAAAAACTATGACAGATAACTGGGATATTTCGACAAGTACCAACATATCAATAAATATGATAGATAGCAGACTTAATAGATAAGGATAGCAATAGTTTAAAATTTTCAAAAGCAACTAACAGAGCTATATCTATAGACAAAGAAAAGAACTTACAAACATTAAAAGCAACCGACAGAAGAGTTGACGAGGAAATTGGCCCAATTAAAGAAAGAGTAACACGTATAGAAGATAAAAGAAAGAATCTCATAAAAGAAAGAAGTACTATAGAAAGAGTCAGAGATATAATAAATGAAGACAAAGAAAGAGGTAAGATAAGGAAAGGCACAATAAAAGAAATGTTAGAAAAAATAGAAAGACAAAAGAGCCTAATAGAGACAAGTAATGAAGAAAGAGTAAAAAGAGTGTTAAAGAAAGAATAGCACTCTTGAAGAATCTCTACGTGGGAAGTTAAAAGAAGAGATAGAACAAGAAAGGACTAATACTATAGTACAAGACAAAGCAAAAGAAATGATTGAAAGACAGAATAGTGAAAAGTTATGTAGAAAGTTAGACACGAAAGATGAAGTAAGAAAAGTTATAGAAGACATGCATCTTAAAGAATCTCTATGTAGGAAACTTGATACAAAGGATGAGATAGGAAAAGTCAACAAAGGTAAGAAAAACAATAATAATGATAGTTTAAAAGAAAAGGCAAATAGTGACAGTGTAGTAATAGTAAAAGTGGAAGTAGTCAATAAAGAAGAGAAGAAGTGTAATAGTTTAAAGGAAAAAATTGATGAAAGACTAAAATTAATTGAAAGAGCTATAGTAGATACCCAAAATAATAGTCTGACAAAATTAACTAAAAAGATAGAAATTTTAAATACACCTTTAGAGATGGACAAAAAAAGAGACATAGCAGTTTTAAATGTTACTGAGTCATTAGATAATGAAAAACCTGACAGACATGGTAGCAATACTATTTGTCATAAATGTAAAGAAAATGATCATACTAAAAGACAATGTGATAGACATAATAAAATTGCTAAACAAATTAGTAAATTAGAATTTGGGAAAGACATAATAAATGAATTAACGGAAATATTTAACATTAACCAAAAAGAAATAGATCACGTAAAGAAATAAAAAGAATTAAAATCAACCAACCCACTTAAGGTTAATAAAAGAATTAGGAAACAAAAAGACATAATAATGAAATTGATAGATAATCTACCTAACCAACTAAAAGACAAAAAAGACTATTTAATAAATTTGAAAGATTCTATAGAAATACCTACTACTTGTATTGAGTGTAGGAAATATGGACACCATGTTACGGAATGTGGTAAGGAAGAAAAAGCTAAGAAAAAGAAAGAGAAAGAAAGAGAAAGAAAAGAAAAGACAACAAAGAAACAAGATAGGATAGACATAAAACCGGTAACTCTACAGGATTTAATGATAGAAGCAAAAATGGTAAAACAAGAAGGAAAAGAAATTAAAGAAGATAATTCCACAGATATAATAAATTTGAAAGAACTTTCTAAACCAATGATAGAACCCCCTTCATTAGAAAAAGATATTTCGGATAACAACAGCAGTAAACAGAAATATTTGAGTTTAATTGACAGAGTAATTTTACAAAAAAGGGATACAGAAATAATTAATAAAGAGTTTTCTTTGACAGAAATCGCATTGACAGACTCAGGTGATGATAAGATAAATTGTACACAAGAAGGATTAATACCTTTAAAGTATTATGAAAGATCATCTGAAAGATTAACTCAGATATTTAATTATAAATTATCTAATGATCACATATGTTTTGAAATTATTTTTAAAGACCTCTCTTCCAAAGTTGTTCTAAGAAATCCTTTATGGTCTTGACTAATGTACCTTTTAATTTCATCTTACCCTTGATCCCAAAAGACATTGATTCCCTCAATAATGTCACTATCTCAAAAGATACTAATAAAGAAAGAATCTATAGAACTGAAAGAAGTCTGTCATTTTTAAAGATAGAAATATCACTAGATGACCAATTGACAGATAATGACATAAAAAAGTCTAAACAAGTTATAGCGACAAAGTTTTCTTCTGATATAGAGACAGAGATTTCTCCTCTCATTACCTTTTTGCATGAGTACCAGCATATAGTCCAAACACCTTATGAAAAAGAATTCAGTAGAAAGTATACAAAAGATAGAACTAGGCTTACAAGTTCCTTTAGTCAATATAATTGGACTGAACGAACTGACAGCTTGACAGATGTTTTAATAAAAGAAGATTTGACAGATTCTCTTTTACTAATTATTAAAGGAAATATTAATTGTGATAATTTCTTGAATAAAGAAAGATTTAATTTTGACAAATTTAATTTCTTAACAGATAGAGTTAATCATAAGTCTTTGATAGATTTTCCCAAATTATTACAGTAGTTGATGAAAGACTTTATAGAGAAGCTTTAGTTCACATATTCTCACAAAATGAGACATACAAAACGGATAGAATCATGACAGATTTTGTAAAGTTTTTGGATTTTAGTCCCTCTAACATTGAAAGACTTCATCATGATTACTCTTATACCACTACCCGGCATGAGCACAAAGGTATACAGAAAATAGTTTGTTTTATTATATATACTTTTCATATAAAACATTTCAAAGAAATTTTACAGAAAGAAATTGGCAAACGAATTTTAAAGAAGCTTTGCAAGAAAATATTTATTTTCAAAATAGTGTTTCAAAGCATAATTCTTTTTCCAAAACCCATTTGCAGACTACTATGAGTAAAAGAACCTCCCAGGCAGACATGAAAGGAAAGGGCAAAGCACCAGCGGTGCAACCCAAACAATTCCGAAAGCCTTCAGTAAGGATTTCGGATAGGCATGAAGGCGTCTCGATAGAAACAATATCCCTTCAGGATACGTTACTAGCAGAGGTAATGTATTCATGTGGTGAAAAAAGTGTAATTTTGCAAAAAGTGCTCCGCACTGATCTCATGTTTCAGGACGGAGAATTTACAAACCTTCATCTTCATATTAAACTACTTCTTGATAATTTACAAGCAACCTTCATCCTCAAACGGAAACCCTTATTCCAAATGACCCTTTAGGCTTTGGAATTACACCTTGTTAGCACCGATGCATTTATTGAAGCACTTGGTTGTCAACTCCCTGGCAAGGAGAATGGAGATTCAAGCTCCACAAAGACAGAATTACAATCTCTAAAAAGCTATCTTATGGGAACAAGCTTTTCAAAGCTCTACCCTAAGATTCAGCAAAAAATGAGACTTGCCATTAGAACCTTACCTCCTAAAATCCAACAGAATATATTAACTCATAAAGCTATAACAAGTTCTTATGACATATGGATGTATCTTTTTACAATATTAGTCTCTACAGCATTTATCATAACAGAAGACATGGCAGATGACATATGGCTATCTCATAAAGCCACATGGTATGCAAGTTTTGGAGAAGCAGACAGAGTTTATGAAGGAACTTTTGACAGATACAATCCCTATTCAGGATTACTTATCAACACAGAGATAGAGGATCCAGTAATCCGTGATCCTTCATGGTTATCTGAAATGCTAGAAGCAAGGTTTATTAGCAAATTGATCATAACTTCTGCAATTCAGATTAGTTTATTCCCTAAAGTCATCCAAGAAGTAGCCGCACAGATTGGAGGACTTGATTATATGAAGATGGTAATCTGGAGTGCTCTTCCAGCTTGGGACACCAGCTATTATATGGAAGCTCGGCTAGCACACATTTTGGTCCTTATCCATGATTGGGGTTGTATCCCTGAATACAACTGGTATACAGGAGATACTTATTTATCACTTGATGATCCAGGTGCTCTGGCTCAAGAATGGTCTAATTTCATGAGTAATAAGATTTATGAAGTACAGAAAGAATTAGACAGAGACTTCCACTTATAAGGCTACACCAACAGGATAGCTGTGTATGGTCCAAGACCTTCAGCAAGAAGGCTTATTGGGAAAAAAAGGATTGTTAAGGATCCCAGACTAATGACAGCAAAGGATCGTGTTCCTGTTTACCTTCTTATTTCATACTGCGCTCTATGTAATAATTATGGAGTGCTCCATGAGCATGAGCAGTATGAGGATAACTCAAATCCACTAGATTATGATAACTACGCGGATACAGATTGATAGACAGATATGCAAAGAAGATACAAATCAGATCCGCTAGATTATGATAACTACGCGGATACAGATTGATAGACAGAGATGCCAAGAAGATACAGATTGATAGACAGATAGACAGATATGCCAAGAAAGACAGAATGCTCCTCTAGACAGACAACTACGATAGATCACTATTCATTGGCACGCGTGGATAGCTTTGAGACAGGTCCAAGATAGTCTAGACAAAACCAGACAGATTTTCAAAGTTACTATTGTTCATTAGTATCCGTTCCCTGACAGATTCCAGACAAATTACTATTCATGAATAGTAAAACTTTACCGACAGATTAACTTGAGTTCACTTTACCTAACTCAGGTTACTTTTGAAGACTTACTGTGGTTTGTTTCATCTATAAATGGACAGACTTTGAAGACAGAAGGGAGGTCTAGAATTAAGGTCATAATTTCCAAGTTCAATTATCAAGCTTCAAAGCTTAGGTCCAAGATAGTTCTCTCCCTCTCCCTCAAAAAGACTTTTGTAATCCTTCCCTCTCTTGTAATCCTGTAACCCTTTACAGATTTTACTTTGTAATCTTGTAACTCTTCAGACAGTGTTTATTTTCAAAGCTTGTAAGAAAGACAGTTGTTTTCAGTTAATCAAAGACAGAAGTATTTTCAAGTAAAATTTTATCAGTTTCAATTTTCATATTCCATACTCTGTTTTAACTTATTTTGAATATATCTATTTTGCTATCTTCTTCTTTATCATCTATTTTATCATTGTTTATGCTTCTATATTACTATTGTGCTCTCTCCTGGGTAGTTAATGGTATGGTATCAGAGCACTTTTTGTAGAATTACACTTTTTTCACCACATGAATACATTACCTCTGCTAGTAACATATCCTAAAGGGATATTGTCTCTATCGAGACGCCTTCATGCCTATCCGAAATCCTTACTGAAGGCTTTCGGAATTGTTTGGGTTGCACCGCTGGTGCTTTGCCCTTTCCTTTCATGTCTGCCTGGGAGGTTCTTTTACTCATAGTAGTCTGCAAATGGGTTTTGGAAAAAGAACTATGCTTTGAAACACTATTTTGAAAATAAATATTTTCTTGCAAAGCTTCTTTAAAATTCTTTTGCCAATTTCTTTCTGTAAAATTTCTTTGAAATGTTTTATATGAAAAGTATATATAATAAAACAAACTATTTTATGTATACCTTTGTGCTCATGTCAGGTAGTGGTATAAGAGTAATCATGATGAAGTCTTTCAATGTTAGAGGGGCTAAAATCCAAAAACTTTACAAAATTTGTCATGATTCTATCCGTTTTGTATGTATTACTATATGTCTCATTTTGTGAGAATATGTGAAATAAAGCTTCTTCATAAAGTCTTTCATCAACTACTGTAATAATTTGGGGAAAATCTATCAAAGACTTATAATTAACTCTATCTGTTAAGAAATTAAATCTGTCTTTATTCAAGAAATTATCACAATTAATATTTTCTTTAATAATTAGTAAAAGAGAATCTGTCAAATCTTCTTTTATTGCAGGGTTTCAAATTTTTTTTTCCTACTTTTTAGTTAAGTTGCATATTTGGTCCTTGAACTTTCACGTGTTTTAAGATCATTCTTATATATATTTTAGAACTTTTCACTTTAGTAACGAGGGTAAGAATCTTTTTTGATACATTATGGAATATAAATACAATTTTGCAAGAAAGATCAATGGATAGAAGAACTGCATAAAATTAAAGATTTTTTGAATTTTGTCACATAAGCTTTGGGAGTGCTCACAATTATACATGTTAATATTCTTTTTAATTTTTTTTTTAATTATATGCCATATTGAAACCATTAATTAAAATCTTTTTACTTATTTTTCATTTAAATGAAAGAATAGATAGTTTAATATACAAACCCAATCTAATAAATATATATCAATTATTATCATAATTTTATATTTAATACTTTCATATAAAAATACAGTCTTCATAAATACCTATTCATTTTATTTTATTTTGATAAGTTAATAATGCCCATTAATAATTATTGTAATTATAAATTTAATTCATAATTTTATATTTAATACTTTCATATAAAAATACAGTCTTCATAAATACCTAGTCATTCTTTTTGATAAGTTAATAATACCCATTAATATTTACAATTATAAATTTAATAATTCTATCTAAAAACATTATCATAATAGATACTTATTAATAATTACCATAATCATATTTCATATACAAACATAATAAAAATAAATGTCGATTAAGAACTATAATAATTATCAACTTAAATATTTATATACAAATTAAAAGCGAGTGAAATCAGTTTTTTTTAGATAAAATAATATTTATTGAACTAGTTGCTAACTAATTGTTAATCTCAATAATTTAAGAAAGTCTATAAAAAGTCCATATCAAATCCATAATGTCTGTGTTTTACAGGTTTTACCATCGGGTTTTTTTTTTTTTTTTTTTTTTTTTAAATTTTATTTGAGGAAAAGTTTTCAGCATAGGTTGATAGCTCTATAAAAGGCCTACAAACGCACCACATAGGTTGATAGTCAACCAAAAATTGAAGTTTGTCGAAACCAAAGGTTAAGCTCTCCTCATAAGGATTTCAATTTTTTATTTTTATTTTTGGTTAATTTGTATATTTGGTTCTTAAACTATAATATATGTTTCAAGATTATTCTTATACTTTGAAAATTTTCACTTGGTAGTGACTGTAAGAAATGTTTTTTGATACATTTTAAAATATAAGGAAGATTTTGAAATAAAGATAAAAGATTGAGATTAAACATTATGTTTTAGGAAAAATCTAATACTAACATTATAAAAGATTGAGATTAACCAGGCGTATGTGTTTATACTCAAAGAAACACACGGAAGAGCATGTTTAATTAAATATCCTCTCAATTTTAATTTTTTTAAAGTTCATCTTTTTCTATTAATACAAGTTTATTTTATTTTTCTTTGTGCAGGTTTTTTGTAACTACATATATGTCGTTGATCCAAACGATTTCAATGTTGATTTCCTTTATCATTATTGCTTTAGCAACAAAGCAGAACCTGGTTAATGGAATTTCAAAA
>JARYZH020002436.1:0-15852 GCA_030021035.2 Notholithocarpus densiflorus | reverse complement strand
TTTTTGGAGACAAAATTAAGAACCGACCCACATACATAACTATAACAACACAACTTGTTCAAAAACTCTTTTTACAACTTGTTGAAGTGATAAATTGTAAGTGGTGAAAAATAAAAGTTTATTAATGATGAATCTATGTGAAAGTGATTGTTCATCACTCACAATTTTTCATCTCAATAAATTGTGTAATTTTTATAACTTTAAATCTACATCATGGACTGCATCTTTGTGCCTAAAAATTCAAATTTAATCTAAAAATAATATTAAAAAAAATACTAAGTCTATTATGTAATTATCCTCATAATTTCTTTACACAATTTTTTTGAAAAAGACTAAATTATTATGTAAAGGATTTAGGAGTCTATTTTCAATTTTTTATTATCAATTCTGGTAATAAAACAATAATTAGTTACATTATACTCTTGTACACCGGTTTTGTGACCATTTTTTTATGACATACATTGTACTTTATATATATATATATGATGTATGTTGTTCTTTATCTATCTCTCCATGTGTTGTTTCTTTTCTCTCTTTATACACATGTTTCTCTATGTATGCAATCTTTATTTCTGTTTCACACTAAGATGCCTTGATGAGTTTTGTTTAAGTGTTTCAGAAAGACAGGTTGTTAAAGTCTACCATGCCATGAACTCTCTTCTTGCAAAGGTTTTCAAGAGTTTGTGTTAGGATTAGATTTGTTTTGTAATTCAACAAGTGATTATGAGTTTAGTGATTTAAGACTTCTCTCATGATTCATTTGTTTGTTGTGGTTTTGTCACGGATTGTCAAAGGGAGAGATTGTTAGGACATATGTGAGAATTGTTAGAGATATATATTATGTAAATTGACTAATCCTTTGACAAAATGCACTTTACTTGTAATTGGGTAGATCTAGGATGTGTTTAATATTTCAAGAAACAAGTAAAGAAGTACTGTTCATTAAAGCTCGACAGATATCTCGACGGAACCCTTTCTATCGAGGTTTAATGTTGAAACTCAACAGAAGTTGGATTTGTCGAGAATTACAAAATTAGAATTTCCAGATTTGATTTCATGCATATCCATGAGAATTTGTGTAGGGTGTACGTTTTTAGACCTCTTAAAACACAACCAGATTAACTTAGTTAATTAGCCAAGTGATTACTTAGTCAAATTATTCAAATTTAGGTTAACATAAATATATCATATCATTGTAAAGTGCGGAAAATAAATAACACAAAGATATGATGACCCAGGAAAACCAAACCGGTAAAAAACTTGGAGAGGATTTAACTTAGCTATCCTCAAGGTAAAACAGATCCACTATGAAAGAATTGAAATTTACACAATAGCGACTTAGACCACTAACATACTATTGTTACCTCGAGTAGGAAACTTACTACCACGACTACGTGACAGCTCCGAGTCCACGGACTACTTCTTTCTTGGATTCACAGTAAGCACAAGCACTCTCACATGTATATCTTTAAGCTCTTTATGCAGCAACCGAACTGATTATCAAGCTCTTGACATCAATCTTGATTCTTGATAACCCTAAGTATATGTGAAGGCAAACACCTCTAGATCTCACAAGAGATTCACATACACAGCATAAACAAAACCTAAAACGTGGTTAGGGTTTTCCTTTTATATTTAAGGCAAAACATAAAACACTATACGTCAAACGGGCTTGGGCTGAGTTGGAAATTCTACAGAAAAAACATTCTACACGAGGTTCGATCGATCGAGCCTTGCAGAAATTAAACAGTAATTTTCTGTAATTACTCGATTCCAACTTTACATATAAACATACTTTGAGCAAGTTTAAAACAAGACTAAATGTTTTGATCATGGTTTGCCAACATTACATAATGAAATTCTAATACATTTAAACCTAAAGTCTTAGAACCCAACATAGGGTTTCTTTTCTCACAACCCTAAACATATATAAAGATTATTTTAAGGGCCATCCCAAGTGATGCAAAGTGATTGTGCATGCAAATTGTGACCGGAGACATTTTGCCCTAGTTCATCATATTCTCTCTAGAAACTACTGCGTCTTTGCCCCAAGGGTTTTGTGACCAAGGAGCTTCTTGATCTTCATTGTTGGATGAACTAAAGAACTTTGCAGCCAACATCTTCCTCAAGTTGGTGTGTTAGTAACGTACTGGGATCCGTGCATCATTGGTAAGTCACGTACTGGGAGTCGTGCATTGAACGGAGAGATTGCCACTACATCACAAGTCCAATTGGGTATTGGGGTAAAAGTTCAACTGTAGGTTGGTATTAGGTACTGAGATTCCTTTTACTTGTAACCGCTTGTTTTGATAATAGTGGATTCTCAGGAATGCTGACCTTAAATTCACCCGGTGGGGTTTTGCCTAGGTGCTTTTCACCATTCGTAAATAAATCACCTGTGTCAAATTTATTTTCCGCTGCATTTAACTTAGTTGGTGATTTGTTTGTGATACCACGCTTATTGCATGTTAAATTGACTTAATTAATTAATTAATTTGCCAAAGGAGTCAATACATTTTTGGCCGATCATTTTCATTAGACATGTATAGTGTGTCATGTGGATTTTTTTTATTTAAAATTAATATAGGTTCATTCTCAACGGTTTCTACTTTCTTGGACATGGTTAACCTTCTCATTAGTACTATGTCCTCTGGCCCATAAAATTGTTGCATTTTGTGTTTTTAATGCTTACATTTTCTTCCTCTTATATTTGGATGATATATCATTTTTTTTATTAGTAAGAATAATTTATTGAAGAAAAAAAAAACTATTCATGCAAAAAAGGCATGAATTAGCCAAAAGAATAACAAAATAAAATTCCGGTGTTACCAATTGAATTTCAACAAAGTAATTATCATAATTGAAATCCAATAAAGAAAAAATCATGCTATCAAGCATTGTTGTTTTGCAACTGGGATTGTTATCTGGGGTTTAACAAGGCCCTCAAAAGGGGCTTACATGTTCCTTGGTCTAAAGTGTGTGTACAAGTTGTGCTAGTAGAAATATTGTTAGTCTTCTTGGATTTCAACAAAATGAATGTCAGAAAGTCCTGCATTCAAGCTGGTGATAAACCCTCATAGAGAAAAATACCCAAAACCATTGTTACATAATTCAAGTCTAAATAAATAAATAAATAAATAAAACCATAACCCAATTACTTATGGTATGATATTCTGAGTAAAATAAACTCCATGCTTTAGGCAACATTGATCACCATTTCTTTGATTTGCTCTCTTAAATTTTCAATTCCAACCTCTTGAGAGTGATGAAACTAGCATAGAGGTCAAAGATCAAACAATGAGATTCTAGAATTAAAGTCTAGTTTTGATGTGGGACCTAATTGGCAACATTCAGAAGCTTTTTTCTGTCATTGATGAGTCTTAGTAAGATGCATAATTTGGCAAATTCAAGATTTACTAAAATGAGAATTAATTGGCTGTACCAAGCCCATGAATCTTCTTTTTAATTTTCAAGTCCTTTTTCCTTTAATAGTTCTTTTATTTCTTAAGGCCTTAGATAACCAACCAAATTCATATAGAGATTGAGAGTTTAAGAAAACTCTAGCAGCTTTTCTTATAGCTTTGTGGGTGTGATTGCAGATTGAGAGTTTAAGAAAACGTTCATCTCTTTGAAATTAATTTTAGAGAGATGAACGTTTTTGACATCTTTTAATGAAAAATTAAATGGAAAAAGGAATGATGGAAAAGACTCTTTGTGATAATTGAACTATCATAACATTTTAAATTGTTACTTTTCTTTCACCTTCAGTTTAATTTAATGACTTTATTGCCTCCAAGCCATTTGTTGAAGAGTTAACTTCTGTTGGGTCTTGTTTTGAAGGTTATGCTGAAAGTACCAGTGGTGGTTCGTCTTGAAGGCACAAACATGATCAGAAAAGAGCACGATCTCACTCTTTTGTTCAACTTGTAAGTCCAAGGCGTTTACCAGACACTGTGTGAAAGAAACAAAGTTTTTATTTTTATTTTTTATAGAATAAGAAACTAAGCTCAAAGTCTGACACTTCAACTTTGGGGAGTGTCAAAGTTCACATCTTTCCTGGTTGTGTTAAATTGAGGTACTTTTGATGATCTCTCTTCATTTTACCTTCTAGGTATTCCCATATTTTGGTAAACAAGTTGTGGGTATCTTTGAAAATTAGCAACTGTTTCATGGTTCAGTTGTGGGTCTCTGTGTCTTAGAGTTTCATGGGTTTTGAATGATTTTTGGAGTTTTTGTGTGTTTTGGGTGTAACCGATTGGTGAATTGTAAAAAGGGTTTTAATTCAATTTGAGTTATGGAGTACTTTTTAAAAGGAGACTAGTTCGGAAATACTGAGAAAATTGGATATGGAATTTTAGCTGTTACTTTTCTTTTCTTTTTCTTCTTTTTCTTGTTCCTTGTTGGCTCTTGTTTTGTATACTTCCTGTGTGCTACGGTTACGCCCACCTTTTTGTGCTTTCTTGAATGAATTTTGTTTACTTATCAATTATGAATGAGATTATAATTGTGTTTTTTATTGGTTTGGTTTTAAAGATTTTTCCTGAAACATGTCTAATTCTTGTGCTAGGCTCACTTATAAGCGTTAAATAATTATAATATTTATATAGTTTACTTATAAAGAAGAAAGATTTAGGATTTATAAGGTTCTTTCTTAGCTTTAGGATTTATAAGATTTAGGATTTATGCTGAAAGTTGCTGCCTAAATGGTTTTTAGGAAATCATTAGTAGTGGATTTGTAATGGTTTGGTGATGATTTTACATTCTCATATCTGTTTCAGCTGCAAAGCCATTAATTGCTTATGGAAGTGCAAAGTCACATGAATTATCACTCGTATTTGATCAAAACTCCCTTCAAAAACTTGAACCTCCACTTATTCTACAGAGTTTGTTAACCATGGTATGCAATTGTAAGACATGTCTTATTTCCTTCACAGTTGCCACAAAAATGTTATGATTTCAAAATTATCATTCCTATCATGATTGTAGGAGGTGTCCTCTTTAAGGTATATATTGTTGGTGAAACTATAAAGGTGGTCAGACATTTTTCCTTGATGATGTCTGTAAAACGGAGCTCTCCAAAAATGTAGGTGTGTATCATGTTCCAGGGGTTTCTTGTGCTGTAGCTTCAACAGATGATGCAAATTTGGACCCTCGTGTTGCTGGTCAGCCATCCTTTCTGAGAAAACATTTCTTCAATTGTTCCTAATTTTCTTATTTGTTTTTCAAGAATCATGCGTTTTATCATGGGTTTGGTTTGCACTGTTCTGATGGATTTTAAACTTATGGAAAAAGATGTTTCCTATTAAGGGTTAGTGGGGATGATTGGATTGGTTGAGCCTTGAAGCCACTTCATATTAGGTTTTTCTTAGTGCAATCTTGGTGATGTAAAAGCCTAAAAGGGGTTGTGCTCAAGGCATCAACAGTGACATTGAATTGTGTTCAGGTCATGAAATTTTAATTTTAGGCTATGGGTCACAGAACCTCTCTAAAATTTTTGACTATTGTTTCCCCTGCAGAGCTTCCTTCATGACCTTTGCTTAGGAAACTTGCAAAGGAACTTCGCCATTGTCTAATTCTTTTCATCATTCTCTCTATGATTTCATGGAAGCGCACATGTCCGTGCATTAATGAGATGATGAAGAGGGGAGATATATTTCATTGCAACAAGTTTTAGCTTGGTTGCATATCTTCATGAGGAATTCGTTATCATTTGATTAGTATTTGAGTGAATAGATTGGAGCTTTTATTATGTATATGATATTGAACTTGGGTATTATTTTCCCTTATTAGTAGTTATTGATTGAGCAATTGTTATGCTTATATGAGTATTTGTGATTGAAAATTTTTTATGTGCATAGGATTGTGCTTTGTTATTTCCCAACAGGTACCTATGTTAAATTTAGAATGTAAATTTTAAAGAAAAAAAATGTAAAATATATTAGCGACGACAATGTCATCGCTAATATTTTATCATGTCATTAGTGACGACAAACAATATCATCGCTAATATGCAATTTTTAGTGATGACATGTTTGTGGTCACTTATATATCATTATCTGTGACGACAGTAGGCGTCGTCGCTAGTAATGACATATTAGCGACAACAAAAATATTGTCATTAATAATAATCTACTAGCGACGACAAAAAAATTCGTCACTACTAATGAGCTAGTAGCGACGACATTTTGTCTTAGGTTCTTGAGTTATTTATGACGACAATTGTCACTATTAGCGACGATTTTGTTGTTGTTAATAGTATTTTATTTGCAACGACAATAATATCGTCACTAAAAAACTTTTTTGTTACCATTTTCGTATAACGAAAGTTAGCGACGACATTTTTCGTCGCCAATATAATTAGCGACGACTATATGCCATCGCTAAAGACCAAATTTCTTATAGTATACTCAAACAAATGGATTTTCAAACACAAACAATCTAATCGTTGAGAGCATCAAAAGAGAGTTAGAGCACAATCATTCGAGAGAGAGATAACATCATCAATTTAGGGGCGGAGCTATAGCATAGCTTGGGTGGCCATGGCCCCCCAAAATTTTAAAAAATTATTTTATATTATGTATAAGTATTAATTTTTTTTAAATATTTAGTTACAAAAATAGAAATTGGCCCCCAAATGTTTGAGTTAGTCTAATAATGCTCTTAAAAATCATTAGATTTTGTCAATTGGTCTAGTAGTTATAGAGACAAGATAGTAAATTTTTGTTTTCTTTTATTTGTTTTTTTGTACCTGTTTAATATCAAACTAGACAACTTTTGTATACTAATTGGAGTTTAAAAGATTATAAATTCCCTTAAAAAATTATTTTGCGAATATACATATTTGAAAGTTGTTAATTTTATATATAATATATTTATAAATTATGACCTACTCTAGTATCAAAATATTAATGTTTATATTTGTATATGTGTTTACGCATGTATACGATGATTTATCTTGACTTGAAACTAATATATTAATACCAAAATTTGGCCCCCAAACAAAAAATCCTAGCTCCGCCCTAATCAATTCAATTAGAGAACTTAGAATTATGATGGCATTTACCTAAAGCATTGAACCACACAGTATCTACAAAACAACATCAACTTCATGAAAGCACAAAATAATCAATTCAAGGTGTAACCACAAACTTAAAGTCACATCTTGCCCCCATAACAGATCACATTCTATTACAACAACAATTGATCCTAACCCTAAACAGGAGGTGTGGCGCCTGTTCAAGTGTCACCTATGTATACAACACACAAAAGCACTACTGCAATGGGTGCATGATCAGGATGTACATCCACTAACCAAAAAACACTCATGTCTGGCCTAAAATCATCTACACAGAAATGAACATTGCAGCCCTATAAAAGTGTGATGTACACAAAGGAAAAGATTCTTCAATTTGTAAAGAGCATCAACTAGATTATCAGAAATATAAGAGTTCCAAAGGCATAATATAACCTTCAATACAATTGCTTCTGGTACTTTGGGCAAAACACCCCATAAAATGGTCCTGAAACCTCTCATTGCAAGATTTCTTTCTTTTCAGTAAGTCTCTCATTGGCAGATTTCAACAATGTTATGATGCAGGAATCATGCGGATCATAGTGAAAAGAATGAGTGATGCTAGTGAAGCCTCATCCAATTAAGAGGACTAAATGTATGCCACATATTGCAATGGCATGACACCTCAAGCAAGATCACATACAAGTACCCTTGTTTTCTAGTAAAGGGCAAGGTAAAAGGACAACCAAAATGGATTTTTTTTTTTGGGTGAATAATTCAATGTTAGATTGGGGGGATTCAAGCCTAACTCTCCTCATAAAGAAGACCATTCAATGTCACTAGATTAAAAGGCTATTGGCAAGCAAAATTGGTAATTGTAATCAAGGACCAGAAAGAATGAGTGCACACACACGAAAGGAAGATCACATGCAATGATGCAAGCATATGCTACAATTGTTTTCTAACACAAGCACAGACGGTTTAAGCACAAACAATATTAACAATCATAATTAAGGGCCTAGCAAAATAAGCACACATACAGTTTCATTAGACAAATTGATAATACCCTAATTTTTATTTAAAGAGATCTAATGCGGGCATTAATATTAGTACAATGGAGACCTGAATTTAAGACATTTATGCATGTCAAGGCTTTTCAACATTTTCCCTATATATCTATGCACCGTCATTAGGCTTTACAACCAGAAAAAGAAAGCACAAAGACAAATGCATCTAAATATGCAGAATTCAGAAACCGCGTGAACATCTAGGCACAACGTGACCATGCAAAAGCACACCCTAATTAATTAAAAACCAGAAATGCAATGCAAGTGTACTGAGCATTCTTGCTTTCTTTCCAATTCTAACATTAATTCTCATTTTCTTCCCTCGTGACTTCATAACCTACGTAACATACACTACATGTTAGTGTAAAGTCAATTTCGACACGGCATAAAGAATTTCAAAGTAAAAACCCTCGTACATTCCTCCCAATTAAATTCCCACCTCACCTTACAAACAGAGAGAAAAAAAAAATTAAAAAGAAAAATAGGCCAAGTCAAATAAATCCTATAAAGGTCCCAATTTAAGCGTTATGCTGCACCGTCCTCTGCAAGCAAGACCACGTATATATATAGATATAGTATCATGTGCTAGCAAAGCATACCAACAACAAAGCTTATTCATCAAAAAGACATACCAAAAACAAGCTTGAAAGGCCTTTTTGAAAGTGAAAGATAGAGAGATGTCAATGAAGAAGAGCTCAACAGCACCGACAATGAAGACCCTTTTGCTTGTGTTGGGTATTACCATATTGGTTGTATCGACACAGTTTAGTGTTGGTGAGTGCAGAGCTCTTCGAGCCAAGAGGGCTCGTGAAGAAGTGGATGGAGCTGAGTCTGGTCATGGAGCGGCTTCGTTTGGGGTTTCTTCTACTAAAAACTCAAGCACTAGTAGTCATTCTTCAGTGAGGAGCTTTCAGTATAGATTGACTTCTGGACCCAGCAAAAGAGGCCCTGGTCATTAGCACTACTCATTCTTTGATTTTGCTTTCGTTAATGTTCTTGTTGCACAAAGACTGTGACTTAGATTTTTTAATCAGTAAAGGATTTTGTTTTAATATATTTTTTTTATATTTTTAACTCGAAAAGTCGAGACTTATACTCGAAGATTGTAATCCTAGTTGATATATTAGGTACTTCTAAATACATGTATTAAGTTTGTTTGAGTTTATCTCCGATTACTATGAAATTGTTGAAACCATACACTACATCAACTAGGCGTATTTTCTAAATCTTGGCATCAAGACCATTTAAATATGTTAATGAGATGACCTACAAATCAATTCTATCTCTTCAGTCTCTCTCATCTTGGTATTTTTTTTTTAATCTATTTGTCCTTGGGATTCTTTATTGAAAGAGATTTCTTTTTGAGATATGTAACTGTCCAATATGATCAATCGATCATGATAAAGATACTATGAAAAGAAAAGTCAAGATTTTGGTAGAAAGATGATACTTTTTTTTTGGGGGGTAAAATGAATTCATATTAGTTATCAATGATAACTGAAAAATCACAGAAATCTTTATATAATGTGGAGAATCTAATGTCCATTTGGTACAACTTATTTTTTAGCCTTTTGAATTCAGAATACTTTGATAAAGTTGTACTTAAGAAAAAGAGTGAAGTTTTAAAAAACAAAATGTATTTTAAAAAGGTGCTGTTTGATAACTCATTACGAAATAGACAAATAATGTCCCCAAATTATTATTGAACCTTTTTTACCATCCTTTTCCTTTATTGATTTATTTGAATTTAAAAATAAATTGGGTAAAAGTAGTACTGCTTTCCTCAGAAAAAATCGAATTTTAAAAATTACACATGAGCTTAATTAGTTAATGGCAAAAAGGGTCCTGAGATAAAGAAAAATTTAAGTTAAAATGTCAACAACTTCTCCATTGAAGTCAAGAGAAGATCACAAAGGACAGAGGAACAGGTATTCGCCTACCTGTTAATTTTGACTTAGTGTGCATCATTAGCTCCTCTAAGCTGACCACCTTATAACAAAACACGATTGCTATTTTCTTTGTTCAGGGTGTGCTTCCTTTTCATATTATGGGCAACCAATACAATCGTTAATGCAAACCAAAGTTACAAACCCAATATCAATTTTATGTAAAAGGTACATCTTCACAAACTTTTTGCACTGAAATCGTGACTTCATGCTATAATAAGTCATTACAATAAGAGTAAGTCTAGTACCACAACTAGTTTCACAACTTTGCCACGTGGCGGCTCATGAGTAGTAGAATCATAGATCCACATAGATCTATCATTTTATTTTCACCACTTACAACTCGTCACGTAAGCAAGTTTTGGCAAAAATTATGAAAATTGTTATGATAGTAGATTTACTTTTATAATAACCAAACCTCACTAAATTACTTCTAGGATTCCTTTTTTTTTTTTTTCTGTATGCTCAATCTACAAGTACTAGAAAATCTGCATGTTCGTTGATTAATTGGGCAAGTGTTCCGTTTTGGGACTATCTATGTGGACCTTCTAATTGTCGGCATAAAGAATGAATTTAACTAATAGAAATGCTATTGGATTTGCGTGATCAGACTGCTTAATCAGCTACACAATTCATATTATTACCGGTCAAGGCTCGCGGGCAACCTAACATGAAAATCAACGTAAGTGTTGCAAATATAGGTAAAACTCTTGCACCATGTAATTGTCTTTCAAGAAGTAAGATTTTAAAGTTATGAAAAAAGTTAATGAGGTATTGGTTTAAGAAATTTTTTTAAAAAACTTTTATAATAAAGATTTTTTATTTTTTTATTTTTTTGACTGCTTTTTATATTTTTCATAAAAGTGTGTCAAAATTTTTCTAAAATAATCAATTAACACATGTTTTTAGGGAAACTGTTAATTGAACCCAATAGCTCACAAACTTATGTCCTAAAAAGTACCACTTACTATAGCATGAAAGCGGTTGTTCATAACTTAGGACTCTGAGCTCTACCACAAACTCTAAAACTCATGTCCCTAGAGTGCCTACATATACTGCGCCAGTCAAAAAACGATTTTGCATAAAAGAGAGCTCAGCCACTCTCAAAATTATTCACGATTGGTTGGTTCCCCATGCCAGATGTTTGAGTTTGGCGTTCCTAGATAATTGATCATCATTATCACAGATATGATTCAAAGGTAGCTGAGATGACAAGTTGCGATGGATATATGAAAAAATGTGTAACAACTTGTCATTTCATCAAACTTTTTTTAAAACCGCTATAAAAACAAGTACACTGAAAGTACGCCGATTGTCATGTGAATATTGTCTGCAAGTCCAAAAAGTACATTCAAACATAATTTTCTGCATATCCAACCCCCATCAGTATCTTTCTCCTTAACAAAAACATTAGACTATTCGTTAAAATAAAAAAGCACAGCAAACAAATTAGCGATCAACTTACCTATATTCAAAACAATTTGATACTGAGCTGGCCCAAAGAATTAGAATAATGTGTAATAATATTGCAGTAGGTAGCATTGCTAGCATCCTCCCAGTTCATAGCTAAAAAATGGTTTTGACAAAAAGCAATCACAAACAATAAAATCCACTTCTTCCAAGCCATGTGGCCTTCTCTTGGATGTTTTCGTTGGAAATATCAGAAAATGCCAATTGGTTGAGCTACAAAGCTCTCGGCAAGCAAAATTTATGTTAAGAATCTTAAGATAAAAAAAAGATAGCTTTATTTCTAGCATGAAAGAACTGACAATCCTCAAGGACTTTCAAAATAAAAAGGACTTTCAGAAGCATCTACATAAATGTGTGTATGTATGATGTGCCTACATGCTCCTGCACGTGTATCAGTGTATGTATGTGTTGAGGGTTAGGTAGATTTACCCAGAAACTCAATTGGAGAAACATACAGATGACAGGATTTGCCAAGATGCCAGTTAAGATTGTATTTTGGCTTGGTGACAATTAAGGTGGTGCTTAGGCAAAAAGAATTTAGCACAGAGATAGATTTCATCCATTGTGAAGAGCATCCAAAGAGAGTTATAGTCCAATCATCCAAAAGAGAGAGAGAGAGAGAGAGAGAGAGAGAGAAATAACATCATCAATTAGAGAACTTAGAATTATGATGACATTCACCTAAAGCAGATTGAACCACACAGTATCTACAAAACAACATCAACTTCATGAAAGCACAAAATAATTAATTCAAGGTGTAAACACAGAAACTTAAAGTCACATCTTGCCCCATAACAGATCACATTCTGTCACAACAACAATTGATCCGAACCCCAAACAGGAAGTGTGTCGCCTGCTCAAGTGTCACAAAGTACTGCTGCAACTGGTGCATCAGGATGTACATCCACTAACCAGAAAACACAAAGCACTGCTGCAACTGGTGCATCAGGATGTACATCCACTAACCAGAAAACACTCATGTCTGTCCTAGAATCATCTACACAGAAATGAACATTGCAGCCCTATAAATGAGTGATGTAGAAACACAAAGGAAAAGATTCTTCAATTTGTAAGGAGCATCAACTAGATTATCAGAAATATAAGAGTTCCAAAAGCATAATATAACCTTCAATACAATTGCTTCTGGTACTTTGGTTAAAATACCCCATAAAATGGTCCTGAAACCTCTCATTGCAAGATTTCTTTCTTTTTAGTAAGTCTCTCACTGCCATATTTCAACAATGTTGTGATGCAGGAATCATGCTGATCATAGTGAAAAGAATGAGTGACGCTAGTGAAGCCTCATCCAATTAAGAGGACTAAATATATGCCACATATTGCAATGGCATGACACCACAAGCACGATCACATACAAACATATGAATGGCAAGGTATAAGGCCAACCAAAATGGATTTCTTTTCTTCTTTTTTTTGGGTTGATAATTCAATGTTAAAGGGGGGGGGGGGGGGGGGGGAGAGAGATTCAAACCCTGGCTCTCCTCATAAAGGAGACCAGGCAATTCCACTAAATTAAAAGGCTCTCGGCACGAAAAATTGGAAACTGTAATTAGGGGCCAGAAAGAATAAGTGCCCACACACGAAAGCAAGATCACATGTAAGCATACGCTACAATTGTTTTCTAATACAAATACAGACACGGTTACTTCTTCCAGTATTCTTATTTCTGTATGCTCAATCTACAAGTACTAGAAAATCTGCATATTTGTTGATTAATTAGGTAAGTGTTCCGTTTTGGGACCATCTATGTGGACCTTCTAATTGTCAGCATAAAGAATGATAAGTATTCAACTAACAGAAATGCTATTGGATTTGCGTGATCAGACTACTTTTATCAGCTACATTATTCATACTATTACTGATCAAGGCTACGGGCAACCTAACATGAAAATCAATTAAAGTGTTTGTGACAGTCAAAAAGTATAAATAATTATAGCTCCAATCAAAGCCACTTCTAAGAAGCATGAATGAATTCCAGTCATTGCTACCAACAAAATAGGAACTCCTGTCACAAGTCATCACCTACCTATAAGATGATGATATATTGACTGTAAATGGTAGGAACTACGAAGCTTGTAACTTGACATTCATCAAAAAAGAAGTAAATATGCAAGAAAAATAAAAGGAACTCAACATTTAAAAGAGGCTCTAATTTATTCAGAACTAGCAATGGGTATTCATCCAAAACCAACAAGTCAAGACATGGGAAAGTTGTAAGCAGGAATATAGGAATTGAGATCCCATGCAATAGCTAAAACTATTGCACAGTGTAATTGTCTTCCAAGGAGTGGGATTGAAAGTTGAAAAACTCACAAAGTCGTCCTAAAAAGTTCACCAACTTACAGCATGAAAACAATTGTTCATGCCCCTAAACTCAAGCTCTACCACAAACTCATGTCCCCAATGCGCCAGTTAAAAAACGATGTTGCCTAAAGGAGAGCTCAGCCACTCTTTTTTTTTTTTTTTGAGAAAAACCACTACTCTCAAAATTATTCATGATTGGTTGGTTCCCATGCCAGATGTTTGAGTTTGGTGTTCCTAAAGAATAATCAACCACTGGGAACATCATCATTATCACAATATATGATCCATAACCACTTCATCTAATTTTAGAACCACGGAATGTTGGTAATTTTTTTTTCGTCACCAAAAAAAGAAAAAACCACAGCATCATACATACTTTTGCAATTCGCTAAGATGACAAGTTGTGATGGGTATATGAAAAAATGTATCACAACTTGTCATCTCATCAAACTTTTTTTTAAACCATCATAAAAAAAAGCACACTGAAAGTAAATCGATTGTCATGTGAATATTTTTGTGCAAGTCAAAAAGGTTCATTTAAACAGAACTTTCTGCATATCCAACCCCATCATTATCTTTCTTCTCCTTAACAAAAACATCAAACACATAAATCGGTGATCAACTTTTCTATAGTTAAAACAATTGAAAATTGATACTGAGCTGGCTCAAAGAATTAGAATAATGTAATAAGATAACAGTAGGTAAAATCTGCAGCATTCTCCCAGTTCATGGCTAAAATGGGTTTCACAAAAAACAAACACAAACAAAATCCACTTTTTGCAAGCCATATGCCTTCTCTGGGAAGGATAAGGCTAAGATCACAATCCTATAGCCTAATTTCTTGCACAAATTATAAGCATGAGGATCAACCATGGGGAATAAAGATATACATAAAAACCTTAGTATGTTGCCAAATATCATAAAAGAAAAGCTTATGTTAAAATAAGAAAAAGAAAGCTTAATTTCCAGCTAAAAAGAACCAACAATCATCAAAGAAGATAACCCGCAAGGACACTCTGTTACTAAACATATCCACATAATTTTGCATGAACAAACCCAATCTGGAGTTTATGTTTTTTTTTTTTTTTTTGGATAAACTGGAAAATACATTCAACTAAGAAACAAAGGGAGCTCCATCAGGAGCAGGACAAAGCCTGAAATCATGAAGGCCATAGAGGTCTGAAAGAAAGGAGTTCAAAAGACTTTGGGGGGAAAGAAGGGGGGGGGGGAGTTATAAAACAAAAAAACAGCAGTTTGCTTGGTTCCCATTCTAGCGAGAGCATCAGCGCAGGTGTTGGTTTCCCGATAGCAGTGGGTCACCTTAACTTGAGGAGCTTGGGAAATCAGGAGCCTCGTCCTCAATCTATAGAATATCAAATCTCAACTTTGGTGGTGGTTTTTACTTAAAGATGTGGGCTACCTTTGGTGGTGGTTTTAACTTAAAGATGTAGGCTATGTATTTCTGGTGCCTAATTGAAAGTGTTCTATTATTCACACAGGTTAACAGTGTGATCGGTACTGGACATAGGAAACTAAAAAGTAGCAATACTAAGGGGAAACACATAGCAAAAATACCTCATTTCAGTAGCATGTGATGAGAATTGTATCCAATGCAAAAAGTAAAACCCATGTTTTCTTAACAAAATGCCACATCCAGTTATACTCAGACAAATGGATGTTCAAGAAGTGTGGAATCATGTTAGAGAGAGACCAAGTTTTACAAAGTAAAAAATGCAAACAAGCTAACCATTGAGGCATATACCACTTGGATGACAGGGAATTACACAAATCATTTCACTAATTAAAAGATAAACGGTAACATCCACATAGATGATAGATCTTTACTGGAATACCAACAAGCAACAAGGAGGTAAATTATGCAGACAGCAGATGGTGTGCAACTCCATGCCAAGACAAAGAGGGGCACAGGTAAGACAACAAGTTGAGAACAGACACATATTTGTCCATAATTATAAACTATTATCAAAATACCAAAGGAAAGAAAGCTACAAACTAAACATATTTGAAAAAGGTG
>JARYZH020002435.1:0-15861 GCA_030021035.2 Notholithocarpus densiflorus | reverse complement strand
AACAAAAAAGATCCATGACAAAATGCATGCAAACTTCCACATTCTCTGCTTCTATTCAGCAAACATGGTCTTTTCCTTAACTTTTGCACAGACAGCTCGAGCCTTTCTCTCCCTCTCATCGGCTTTGGCTTCCTCTTCAAGAACCTTTTCTGCCAGTTGCCTAGCTTCTTCTGCCATTTTCAAAGCTGTCAGTTTCCTCTCATTGGCAAGTTGGAGAGCACTCTGAAGCCTAGACATCCTCTCTAGAGCCAAAGGTGCAGTTTCATTCCCACGAGGACAGGTTGGGTTATCAACCCAAACAAAGAAAGGACACTTAGGACCAACCTTACAATGGTACAACCCAAGAACCTCCTCCCAAAATTGTACAAACTCAAACTTGTTCTCAAAACACAAGTCTGCTCATTGCACATATGCCCACATGAACCCGAGAAATTACCACTTGATGAAGACATATCAACAAAACATGATTCCTGGGAAGTACAAATTTAGAGTTTCACACAGTAAGTTGGCACTTGAACAAAATCTGAAACCCTAAATCGAGAACATACACAAATACCTTGATTTTCTTTACTGAAACTACCTTCCCTAGTTTCGATGTTGCGAAACTAGTGTTTTCTCCCCCTCTAGACACTCCAAACCATGAAGAACACGTTGATCTCACCATAGGTCTCTCTCTCGAAAAGTTTCTGAGTTTTGGGTGTTTTGATTCGCTTTATGTTGTGTTTTGGGTTAAGAGGTGTTTTTGTAACGGCTGGGCTTGAGGTGGGTTACGGAGATTGACGGAAACATACTACAGGTGGGTTAAGTGATAATTTTCAAACCACGGGTAGACAAAGTGGTTTTCGCCCAAACCACAGGTGGGTTATGTGTAATTACCCCTAAAATAATTAAACAATTTTCAGGAGTAATGTGATGCAAAGCAACTGGATCCTTTCTGTGTTTTCTGTTCAAACCTACTTACAACATTGGACATTTCTTACAATAATTATATTACAATTAAGGATAATATTTCTTCAAATTGCAGACGTTTCATGGTCGGGTAAGGGTCTCTCTTCCATATCCTCTAGATAGTAAGCCCCCGTTTTGGCCACGGCTGTCACTCAGTAGGGCTCCTCCTAGTTCGGAGAAAGCTTTCCCACATTTTGGTCTTTCATAATTTCCATTGCTTTCTGCAAAATCAAGTCTCCTACCACAAACTCTCTGGGCTTTACATTCCTGTTGTACCCCCGAGCCAACTTCTACTGGTAATTAGCAAGCCGAACAGACACCATGTCTCGTCTCTCTTCCAAGAAGTCTAAATTCTTGGACATTTGTGCATCATTGCTGCCCGGAGAGAAACCAACGACCTTCATACTTGTCATGCTTATCTCCACTGGGATGACTGCTTCTGCCCCATACGTCATGGAAAAGGGAGTTTCATCGGTTAACCTCCTCGGTGTGGTTCGGTAGGCCCACAAAACGCTCAATAACTCCTCAGCCCAATTTCCTTTCGCCCCCTCCAGTCTCTTCTTTAAACCATTGACAATCGTTTTGTTCGTGGCCTCTGCCTGTCCATTACTCTAGGGATATGCCGGGGATGAGTATTTGTTGATGATTCCTAGATCATTACGGTACTTACAAAATGCCTTGCTGTCAAACTGCAGTCCGTTGTCCGAAATCAATGTCCAAGGTACCCCAAACCTAGTGACAATATTCTTCCATACAAATCTCTTTACATTGACATCCCTGATGTTCGCCAAAGCTTCAGCTTCCACCCACTTCGTAAAATAATCGATAGCGACCAAAACAAACTTTCTACTTCCCGTTGCCTGAGGAAATGGCCTAATGATGTCTAGACCCCATTGCGCAAAAAGCCAAGGGCTCGTGATCGAGTTTAAGTTTCTACTTGGTTGATGTATGTTTGGGGCGTGATCCTGGCATTAATCACACTTCTTGACATATTTAGCTGCATCCTGTTGCATGTTTGGCCACCAGAACCCCTAGGTCATAGCTCGATGGGACAGACCTTCCCCTCGAGTGTCCACCATAAATCCCTTCATGCAACTCGGCCAGGAGTTCAGCAACATCATTCGGGTGAAGTCATAACAGATATGGACCTTCGAACGATTTCCGATACAATTTCTTATCCTCAAATAACCATAAACGAGCCAACGTTCTCCGCACCTTCTCTGCCTCTTTCGCATTAGTAAGTAAAGATCCATCAGTCAGAAAGGAAACATAGGGGTTCATCCAACTTGGCTCAAATGACGAGGCCGAGGCTACGGCTAGTCAATGCTCTATGCTCGGTTGCTCCAACAGCTCTACAAAAATCATTTGTGGAACACATTCATTCGACGACAAGGCCAAAGTGGCCAATGAGTCAACATGACTATTTTGACTTCTTGGTACTCTGGCCACACTTTTGAAAACATACTCGCAGTGTCCCAAACAACTTCAAGTACTACAACATACAGGAGTCCTTCGCTTCAAAGCTTCCTTCTACTTGGCTTACCACTAGTCTTGAATCCGAGAATATTTCTACCTCCTCGGCACCCAACTTCTAGGTTGCCCTAAAACTAGCAATAAGTGCTTCATATTCAACTTCGTTGTTGGAAGCTCAAAAACCAAATCTTAATGATTTTTCCAATCTTAACCCCTCGGGGGACATCATTACGACCTCTACCCCAGATCCTCTTACATTAGACGCACCGTCCATAAACACTCACCATGGTCGAACTGAAACTTGGTATACCCCTGCGAAGACCTCCGGTGCTGGTGTGAATTCGGCCATGAAGTCTACTAATACTTGGCCCTTAATGGAGTTCCTTTGTTTGTACTGTAGAACAAACGTCCCATGTCTCGTTCCCCATTTGGCTATTCTACCGATGAAATCCGATCTCCTCAAGAGTTATTGCAAGGGATATTCAGTTAGCACCCAAACCGTATGGGCTTGGAAGTAATGAGGTAATTTCCTTGTCGCATGCAGCAATGCTAGCGCCATATTCTCTAGTGGCAAGTACCGAGTCTCTACATCCGCTAGCATTTTGCTAATGTAATACACCGGTCTCTAGATTCCGTCCTGGTGGCTTAGCAACACAGCACTCACTGCATGGTCGAAGACCACCAAATACATATATAAATCTTCCTCAAGCTCAGGCTGGGATAAAATATGAGGGCTAGCCAAATAGCACTTCAAGTCTCTAAACGCCGTGTCACATTCCTCGATCCATTGAAAACCTTTCCACTTTTTCAACAACTAAAAGAACGGTCTACACCTATCTGTTGACCTTGAAACAAACCAATTCAGGGCGGCAATCATCCCGGTGAGTCTCAATACTTCTTTGGGGTTACTAGGTGAGTTAAGCTACTGATGTTGAATTACCCATAATTTTCTTATGTACTTTATAAATATTTTTAAAACATTTTTAAGGGAATTTTTTTAATTTTTTAAATTGTTACATTTATGGGTTCATCCTAACCTTTCATATGTTGACATGGTTGTTACCAAAACGTATGAAACTCTTACTCTTCTACAACCATTCTTCTTCCTTAACAAAACTTACAATCTATCTATCTATAAATCTTTTCCCTCCCCTAGGAATTTTGGTAATTGGAAAATGTAAACAACCCGAAATTAGTATACATGAAAAGTTTTGTCCTTTAGAAAAAAAAAAAGAAGAGCCTCTATCTAAGCACGTGCAATGTGCATGCGAATGGGCTAATTTTAGGTAGATATTTGAAAAATCAATTTTTGTTTTTAAGTCATGAAATATTAATAGATATGGGCTGACTTTTAGCAATTATACAAGTTAAATATTAGTTTCAGTTTATAAAATATCAATGTTTACTAATTTTTTTTTATTGAATACATACATATTTAAAAAATTTCAGTTAGCTCAACTGGTAAAGTCTCTGATGGTTGTATAAGAGATCTAAGGTTCAATCTCTCCCTACACCAAAAACTGATTGGTATCTTGATTTGATGATAAAGAGCTATCATCAGGAGCGGACGCCATAAGAACGGTCTACACCTATCTGTTGACCTTGAAACAAACCGATTCAGGGCAGCAATCATCCCGGTGAGTCTCAATACTTCTTTGGGGTTATTGGGTGAGTTAAGCTACTGAATTGCTGTAATCTGGTCGGGGTTAACCTCTATTCCTCGGGTAGTTATCATGTAGCCCAGGAACTTACCTAACCCCACACCAAAGGCACATTTGCTTGCATTGAGGCGCAACTTGTGTTTTCTCAGTATTTTGAAAACCTCGACCAGATTTGGTACATGCTCTTCACTCTTCCTGCTCTTAAAAACCATGTCATCAATATAAACTTCCACCGTGTCCTCGATCTAATCTTTAAACATCCAAGTGACCATTCATTGATACGTAGCTCCTGCATTTTTTAGCCCAAAAGGCATCACCGTGTAATGATAATTACCTTCGGGCTATATGAAAGAGGTCTTCTCCTGATCCTCAAGTGTCAAGGCAATCTGATGATAACCTTGAAATGCGTTCAAGAAACTCATTCTCGGGTGTCCATAAGTGGCACCCACCAATTGATCTATCTTAGGTACAGGGAATGGATCCTTCGGGCTAGCTCGGTTGAGGTTGGTAAAATTGACACAAACTCTCCATTTCCCATTTTTCTTTTTCACCACCACTGTATTTGACAACCACTCGGGAAAGAACACCTCCCTAATGGCCCCCGCCTGCTTTAGTTTCTCTACCTCCTCCTTCACGGCTTCTACATGTGGCTTCGCTGATCTCCTCGGCTTTTGCTTTTTCAGTGGCGCTAAGGAATCTACATTTAGCTTATGTGTAATAAAGGTCAGGTCCACTCCGGGCACCTCATACAAATTCCACGCAAACACGTCTAAATTCTATACTAGCAACATAAGGACTTCCACTCGATCTTCTACTCGCAAACTCTATCCTATCTAAAAATACCTGTCAATGTAAGGTGAAATCCGTATTTGAACCGACTCCTCAGCACTGTCTGCTACTGTTAGGCCCTCAGGGCACTGTAATTGCTATAACTATTCCGCTTCAACTTGCTCCTTCTTCTTAATCTCACGGTTTATCGCGGCCAATAAGCACCGCCTCGCCACTTTTTGATCGGCTCAAACCACGGCGACTCTATCTTCAGTAGGGAATTTGACCTTCTGATGTAGTGTGGATGGTACTGCCCCATGGCATGGATCCAAGGTCATCCCAAGATCGCCCTGTATGGCGAAAAGGCGTTCACTACTATGAAATTTACCATAACCTCCTTTCCCTCGGTCACTATCAGGAGCTTTATCAGCCCCTCGAGCACCACTACTTTCCCATCGAATCCCACTAACGGTGTTTCATACTTGCTCAGATCTTCGGGCTTTAACCCTAATCCTTTGTACAGATCAAGATACATGATCTCAGCCCCACTTTCTTGGTCTATCATTACTCTCTTCGCCAAGAATCCTCTAATCCGTGAAGTCACAACCAAATCATCGTCATATGGTTGTGACGTTCCCTCAAGATCTTCTTCATTAAAAGTAATCGGATCTCTATTCACCCTGAGCCTCTTCTTAGGTCGGTCTATCACCTCTACACTGGACGGGGTTGCCACACTTAATATGCCCCTTTAACGGCTTACATTCACACCAATAGAGGCTGCATGGATAACCTCAATGATTCCCAAGGGTGGGGGAAGTGTATTGCCCCGGCTTCCTGACCCCTGTCCTACGTTTCCACCTCATTGTCCCACAACAAACACTTTCAAATGCCCTGCCTTTACGAGCTGCTCCAGGTGGTCCTTCAGTACATGACATTGCTCGGTAGTATGACCCTTCTCCCTGTGGTAAGTGCTGTATAGGTTTTGATTCCTTCTGGCTGGGTCCCCACCCATCTTCCCTGGCCATCGGAAGTATGGCTTATTCTTAATACACTCAAGGATCTTGTAGATGGGCTCTTTAAAGGTCACATTAACACCCTCAGGCTGCGGTGTCAAGTTTACACTCGGGACCCTTAGTTCCCTTCTGGTTCTCTGCTGGAATCTCTTGGGCCAAAAGTCTCTGTTGTACTGGGAAGAGGCTGGGGCTTTGCCTTTGCCTTGCAGCCTATCGTCCTCCAACCACTTATGTTCCTCAATTCTTCTCATTAGCTAGTGCATGTTCTCAGGAGGACACATGGTCAAAGAGTCCCTCAATTCCGACTCTTGTGGCAGCCTGAGCGTAAATGTCCTTGCGGCAACCTGTTCATTCCCTCCTCTTATTTCGTTATATAACTCCTAGTACCTATTTGCATACGACCGAAGAGTCTCTTCACTTCCCATCCTCATGGATAAAAGCACGTCGATCAATTGAGGAACCCTATTGCAAGTTATGAATCTCACCCCGAATGCCTGAATTAGTTCCCCGAAGCTATAAATGAAGCATTTCCTCAAACCATTGAACCACCTCATTGCCGTGGGCCCAAGGCTAAACGGGAACACTTTACACATCAACCCGTCATTTTGGGAATAGAGAGACATCATCTGAATATAATGGCTAACGTGCTCCAACGGGTCAGTTTTACCATCGTAGCAAGTAAATGGTGGACGGTTGAAACGCCTTGGCATTTCGGTACACTTTATCTTGTCGGAGAAAGGTGATCGGGTAGCTCTTTGCAACACCCGACTCATGGTGTCCAAAGCTGCATTCTGATGCCCACGTCTATCCCGATGTGAAGCATCATGACAATGTCCCATGGTTTCGTGGGATCTATCTCTCGACCGACGTGAACCACTACAGTGAGACAATTCAGCAGTGCCACCCCTAGTATATCAGGGTCATCAGACGACCCTTCATGATCCCTCCTACGGCGCCAGCCTCTAAGCTCTATCTCCAACTCTTTGACCTGCTTTCGTAAGTTTTCCAGCTCTTGGTCCCGCTCACTGCGATACGATTGCTCGGGGACGTAAGATACGGTTCGTTCCCCTTGCAAGGATCCTTCATCCGAATCAAGTCTAGTCTGATGCCCTTCTTGCAAGTGTTGATGCTCTCTTCTACGCTCCCTCTCCAACCTCTTTTGGCCTCGAGACAAGGCCTTTGAATGATTTCCGCCAACCGATCTTTCTTCAGCATGAGGGCCTTCCATCTTGGACGATATCAGGCTAACTTGAAGTCTTCTATTGAGGAGGATCCCCACAGACGGTGCCAATTGTGGTACCCAAACCCAGTAGTACTTCCTTTAGGGATGGAGAATTTGGGCTCCCAATTTGTTTGTTGGTGGGTTTCCTTACACTTCTACTTGTTATTGCTTCAAACACTGCCTTGACAGCCCAACCCTCTAACCTTCTTTTTCACAAGCCTAACCCTTACCCTCTGTGATTCCTCCTCTCTCCCTTTTTTTCTCTCGTTATCTCACACCCCTCTTTGTGTTTACCAACCCCCATTCCACTCTTCCTCCCTTCCTTTTTATAATCTCCCCTTAATGGGGACCCAAATGATTACTTCTCCACCTTATCCCATGTGGCCCCCACTTCTGCCCAGAATCCCTCGTAAATTGGCCCATTCTGAAGATTCTCTTAAAACTTGCACCAAATGCCGAACAGCGTTCGGCAGCGGATTTCCCCAAGTCACTAACAGTGTTCAGTTTTCGACCCCATATTTGACTATTAAGTCTTCAGTCGTCCCCAGCCCATTTGTTGACATCAGGCCGAACCCAGTTCAACAACTACAAGTTACCCCCGAGTATTGATCCTATGTCCATATATTACGATTACTGGGTTGGGCCTATCCTCATTGGAGTGGGCCAACACTAGTCACCGACCCTATGTCCCTACAGATGCATTTAAAATTAAACACAATTTTTATTATAAAAATATAAATAATTAGTCAAATTATTAAAATAAATAAATAAATAATTAGTCAAACTATTTTTTTTTAATTAAACGTAATTAGTCACATATTAAAATTTATACCTAAATTTAATACTACTTATGATCATTTTTTTTCTAATTTTTAATAAGATAAAACGTGTGGTGTTCTTTGTTGTGTAGTGATTTTTATTGAGTATATGGGATTGATTTTTCTTTTTTAATTTTATAGTTCATTAATATTAAATTCTTAGTATTTTGCACTCATTAACTCACTTGGTACAAAGATTAAAAAACTTAAGTGGACACATGGCACAAACTTAAGTGGTGGATAATTATGGTGTGATCCCCGCATAAATTTAGATATATGGCGCAAAATTGGATTCTAATTTCAAATTCTAATTGAACTTTCTCATAACTTTACTATTAATATAGATATAGATTAGCATATAAGTTGACAATTGTTTTTTCCCCCTATTTTGATGTTGAATTACCCATAATTTTCTTATGTACTTTATAAATATTTTTAAAACATTTTTAAGGGAAGTTTTTTAATTTTTTAAATTGTTACATTTATGGGTTCATCCTAACCTTTCATATGTTGACATGGTTGTTACCAAAACGTATGAAACTCTTACTCTTCTACAACCATTCTCCTTCCTTAACAAAACTTGCAATCTATCTATCTATAAATCTTTTCCCTCCCCTAGAAATTTTGGTAATTGGAAAATGTAAACAACCTGAAATTAGTATACATGAAAAGTTTTGTCCTTTAGAAAAAAAAAAAAAGAAGAGCCTCTATCTAAGCACATGCAATGTGCATGCGAATGGGCTAATTTTAGGTAGATATTTGAAAAATCAATTTTTGTTTTTAAGTCATGAAATATTAATAGATATGGGCTGACTTTTAGCAATTATACAAGTTATATATTAGTTTCAGTTTATAAAATATCAATGTTTACTAATTTTTTTTTATTGAATACATACATATTTAAAAATTTCCAGTTAGCTCAACTGGTAAAGTCTCTGATGGTTGTATAAGAGATCTGGGGTTCAATCTCCGCCTATACCAAAAACTAATTGGTGTCTTGATCTGATGATAAAGAGCTATCATTAGGAGCGGACGCCATAAGTTGAAACTCTCTCAAAAAAAAAAAAAAACTTCCATTGACCACTCGCAAGGCATATGTTGAAGTTAATTTTTTTTTAATTGTGATTTAGTTTAAATAAAAGCTAAGCAAGTTGGTTTCTCAAAAAAAAAAAAAAAAATCACTATTTATATCAGAGCATAACTAAATTACGATGGCCCCTTCTGTAGAAATTGTACCTTTGTTTATGAATGCGTGGCCCTTTGGTAAAACAACATGACATGAAGTTCCGAGATATAATATAATTTTCTTTTCCGTAGTTACGCACATTTTATCTAATTATATATTAATTTTTTTGTTACAACTGGTTGAAATTAAAAAAAATATGTTCAAATCATTATATATAGAAAAACTACATACGAAAAGATAAGTAGGAACGTATTATATAAAAATTGTTGCTTAGGAGAATATGAATATTACATGTATTGATAGATACAGACAAAATTAGTATTTTTGTTCTACAAAGCTAATTTTTAACAACAACCACATAAATTACAACCACTCCAAATTATCCTTGAAGTCATACAGTCAGGTAGTAGTGTCTCTTTTTAGAATTTGTGTGAAGATATTTTGATATATAAAATGACGAAACTCAAACAAAAAATCATGTTATTAGTAGTATAGATTATAAAAGTTAGATCTCCAAATTGGTAAATGCATGCAACGATGACACATGTTCCTTTCTCAAAACATACAACAATGACAAGTCATCTCTTCTAATTTTTTTTTTTAAATGAACTAAATTTATTTTTTTGGTAATGACTTTTAAGACACTTTAATTCAGTTTTGTTGTGGTCATTTATGTCAACTTTTTTTTTAATTTTTAATTTTGTATCTTTCTAATTCTCTCTCCTCTTCAATGTCTTCATTCATTTTCCTAAATCCATTAATTCCTCAAAAAAAAAAAAAAAATTTGACATATTCTTTCCCCTTTCAATAAATCTAAAGATTTATTCTCTCTCACCTCTTTATTCAATTTTTTTTTTTTTTTGAAATAAAAGATAGATTCATTCATTTTCATATTATCCTAATAATGACTTCATTTTTTTACTACCCTAATAATGACCAATACATTAGAAATTGAGCATCTCTCTCTCTCTCTCTCTCTCTCTCTCTCTCTCTCTCTCTCTCTTAAGTAGCATATAAGTCGACAATTATTCCCCCCCTATTTTGATGTTGAACTACCCATAATTTTCTTATGTACTTCATAAATTTTAAAATTAAAAAAAAAAAAAAAACTTTTTTAAGGGAAGTTTTTTAATTTTTTAAATTGTTACATTTATGGGTTCATCCCAACATTACATATGTTGACATGATTTTTACCAAAACATATGAAACTCTTACTCTTCTACAACCATTCCCCTTCCTCAACAAACTTGCAAAATCAAGTACATATGTATATATATACTCGGATTTGCATTATCTCGATGACTCTTAGGAATTGCAATGGGGAAATTAGCTTCACCACCATTTTTATACATTTAATTTTATCTTCACCATCAATGATTTTTCTGTTAATGTATATTATGTTATGGGCTTTAGGCCCAGCTAGATTACTTGTATAGCACACTTGTACTTGTACTACACTTTACTTGTACCGCACACATATGCCTCCTATATAAAGGCACTGATGTATATTCTTTCATTAAGAAATACAATACAAATCATTCAGTATTTTTAACATGGTATCAGAGTCACTGCTCTGACCTTTTCTTAGCAGTCTTGTCTTTATTAATGTGACTCCCTTTTCAACATTGCTTCCGCCATCACAACAGCCGCTGCAGCCTCTCGCCGTTGAACCTCTGACGTCATCCAGCCGTCGTCCTTGGGTTCCGGACCTGCAGCCGCCGTCGTTAAGGAGTTTCACACTGCACAGACCACTGCCATTTGCATCACCGCTGCAAATATTGCTCCGATTACGTTTGTGAAGGTACCACTGAGATCGTCTTTCGCCGATCTACACACTCGTGGAATCCTCGACGCCATCAGAGATGGCACGCGCCCCCATTCAAAGGTTCTGTTCCGCTGATCACACGCCCACACGCCTTCCACGCGCCACTACACATCTGGGTTTTCTCTCACGCGCCGCAACTTCAGGTCACGCGCCTTAACCCTCTTGCTGACGTCACTTGCTTGCGTCAGCCGTTGACGTCATCCTTTGACTCTGGGGGTTTGATCGTTGACTTTTTAAGTTTGACCGTTGACTTTGACCGGACCGTTGACTTTTCTCCAGGGTTGACCTTTTCAATCCAAGTTCTCCTTACCCAGTTTTTCGCGTAGATTTCCATTTTTACAGTCTGTTTTTGCATATTGTATCTCTAAATGGATAAAAAGGATGTTTTTCTTCCTCGCCCCATCAATACTGTGTTGGAGGGGAATAAGAATTACTTATCTTAGTCTCAAGTTATGCGCAATTTTCTTAAGGGTCGCATGCTCTGGCATTTTTGTACTGGTGCAATCACTATTCCTGTCAAGGGAGCCGATGAAGAATATGCTGCTTTCCTTGGTCGCATGATTGAATGGGATAGTCACAACCACATGATCCTCACATGGATTCGAAACACTTCCATTCCCTCCATCTCCAATCTGTTGGGCAGCTTTGATGATGCAAAATCAGCATGGGATATGTTGGCCAAAAGGTACTCCACTACTCACGGATCCATGAAATATCAGTTAGTGGTTGAATTGCATCAACTCAGGCAAGAACCAGGGCAGTCCATCAATGACTACTATGATCAGCTTCACTTCATTTGGGACCAAATTGACCTTTCTGATCCAACTTGGGCATGCTCAAAGGATGCTCAGCAATATGGTACCATTATAGATGAATTTCGCCTCTATGAATTCCTGATGTCACTTCACAAGGACTTTGAGCCCATTCGAGGTCAGCTTCTGAATCGCAGTCCTGCTCCCTCTCTTAATACTGTTGTGAACGAGTTGGTTAGAGTAGAAGCTCGTCTTGCAACCCTTCAAACCCAGAATAAGCTCAATGTTTTGGCTATTACTCCTACTGCTCCACTCATAGAGTAACCTCAACAATCAGGTGATTCCTCTGGCTCTAGCAATCGTCGCAAGTAAACCAACAAAAAGTTCTACAACTATTACAAGCGTCCTGGCCATACCATTAAGACTTGTTACCGTCGCAACAAATCTACTGCTGCTGTTGCTAATACTGAGCCTACTCCGCCAATGGCTTCCATTTCAGCTGAGTCCCAGTCTTCTGGATCCACTATCAACCTCTCCCCCACTGAACTACAGGAGATCATAGCTCAGGCTGTTCGTATGGCTGGTAATGCATCTCTTTCCATTGCTCTCTTAGTTCTACCCGGTAAGTCTCAAACTTGGCCTTTTGATTCTGCCTGCTGCAATCACATGACACCTCACTCGTCCTTATTCTCCAAACTTGACCCTGCACCACATCCTCTAAATATTCATATAGCTGATGGTTCCACCATGTAAGGGTATAGTCTAGGTTTTGTTTCAACCTCCAACCTCTCTGTTCCTGGAGTCTTCCATGTACCTGACCTATCCTATAATTTGTGCTCTGTGGAACAATTAGCTGAACTAGGTTATCGCCTTATTTTTTACTATTCTGGGTGTATTGTGCAGGATTCGAGGATGGGGTAGGAGCTTGGGACCGGTCCTAGAGTTGGGCGTATGTTTCCCGTGGACAATCTTCATCTTCCACCTGTTGCTCCTGTTTCTGTTGCTGCTGCAGCTACTGCAGTTTCTTCCTTAGCTTGGCATTCTCGTCTTGGTCATGCACCATCTTCTCGGGTACAATAGTTAGCTTCTAAGGGTCTGTTAGGTTCTGTGTCCAAAGACAATTTTGATTGTACTTCATGTCAGTTAGGAAAACAGCCAGCTTTGCCTTTTAATAACAATGAATCCATTTCTAATAGTATTTTTGAGTTAATTCATTCTGATGTTTGGGGACCTTCTCCTATTACTAGTATTGGTGGATCTCGATATTTTGTTGTTTTTATTGATGATTATTCTCGTTATAGTTGGATCTTTCCTATGAAATCTTGTTCTGAAATTTTTCCAATATACAGCAACTTTGCAAAAATTGTTGAAACACAATTCTCCAAACGTATCAAAACTTTTCGATCTGATATCTTGAATATACTCAATATGCGTTTCAAGCTCTGTTACATTCCTATGGCACTGTACATCATCTAACTTGCCCAGGTACCTCTCAGCAAAATGGTCGAGCTAAAAGAAAACTTCGTCATATTCTTGACACTATTCGTGCTCTTCTTCTTTCTGCCAAAGTTCTTGCCCCATTTTGGGGTGAAGCTACTCTTCATGCTGTTCATGCGACTAATCGCATTCCAAGCGCTGTCATCCATAATCAAACTCCGTATAAGCGTCTCTTTGGGTCACCCCCTGACTATCATCACCTTCGCTCCTTTGGATCTGCTTGTTTCATTCTTCTTCAGCCTCATGAGCACAACAAACTTGAGCCTCAATCTAGACTTTGTTGTTTCCTTGATTATGGCGAAACTCAAAAAGGGTATAGGTGTTATGATCTTGTCTCTCATCGTCTTCGTGTTTTTCCTAATGTTGTCTTTTGGGAACACCGATTGTTTGTTGAACTCTCTCACTTTCGTTCTTCCCTGACTACCTCCTCTGTTTTAGAAATCTTTCCAGATGAGTCTCTTGTTCCTTCTACAAATACTTTTGATTCTCCTTTGGACTTCTCTCCAGATATTTTTTATGCTTCTCCTAAACAATTTGAAGATGAACAGGTTGATGACGAGCTACCCCACCTTGAGCTTGGGTCCCCTGCTCCTACTCCGCCTGAAGATCCTTCACAAGACATTCCACCTCGCCACTCAACCCGAGTAAGATCCATTTCTACACATTTACTTGACTATCATTGTTACACTGCCCTTGCTACACTTCACGAGCCTCAAACCTATCGTGAGGCCTCCACTGACCCTTTATGGCAGATTGCAATGACAGAGGAACTTGATGCAATAACCAAAAACCATACTTGGGATCTGGTCACTCTCCCTCCTAGACAGTCTGTGGTTGGTTATAAGTGGATCTATAAGATCAAAACTTGCTCTGATGGGTCCATTGAGCGCTACAAGGCTCGTCTTGTTGCAAAAGGTTTTACACAGGAGTATGAGATTGATTATGAAGAGACCTTTGCTCCAGTTGCTAGTATCTCATCTATTCATGCCCTCTTAGCTGTTGCTGCTGCTAGCAAATGGGATCTTTTTCAAATGGATGTTAAAAATGCTTTCCTTAATGGGGATTTGAGTGAAGAAGTCTATATACAACCTCCTCCTAGTCTCTCTGTTGAATCAAATAAGGTTTGTCATCTTCGACGTGCACTTTATGGTCTTAAACAAGCTCCACGAGCTTGGTTTGCCAAGTTCAGCTCCACTATCTTTCGCTTGGGTTACACTGCCAGTCCGTATGATTCTGCCTTATTTCTTCGTCGTACTGATAAAGGCACCATTTTGCTTCTTCTATATGTGGATGATATGATCATAACTGGTGATGACCTCAATGGTATTCAAGAACTCAAGGATTTTTTCAGTCAGCAGTTTGAGATGAAAGATCTTGGACATCTCAGCTATTTCTTGGGTCTTGAAATTACTCATTCCACAGATGGTCTTTATATTACTCAAGCCAAGTATGCTTCTGACCTTTTGTCTCAAGCTGGACTCACTGATAGCAAGACTGTTGACACTCCAGTTGAACTTAATGCGCATCTGACACCTTCGGGGGGGAAACCATTGTCTAATCCTTCTCTTTACAGACGATTGGTTGGCAGTCTAGTTTATCTCATAGTTACTCATCCAGACATCTCCTATGTTGTTCATTAGGTGAGCCAGTATCTGTCTGCTCCACGATCAACTCACTATGCTACTGTTCTGCGCATTCTTCGATACCTAAAGGGCACTCTCTTCCATGGCCTTTTCTACTCAGTTTAATCTCCTTTTGTACTCCATGCATTCTCTGATGCTGATTGGGCAGGGGATCCCACTGATCGCAGGTCCACTACAGGTTATTGCTTTCTCCTTGATTCTTCTTTGATTTCTTGGTGAAGTAAGAAACAAACTTTTGTGGCCCACTCCAGTACTGAAGCAGAATATCGTGCCCTTGCTGATATTACATCTAAGCTCCTTTGGCTACGATGACTTCTTAAGGATTTGGGTGTATCCACATCCTCTGTTACTCCCCTTTATTATGACAACCAGAGTGCCATTCATATTGCTCACAATGATGTCTTCCATGAACGGACTAAACACATTGAGATTGATTGTCATTTTATCCGTTATCATCTTGTCCATGGTGCTCTCAAGCTTTTCTCCGTCTCCTCTAAAGATCAACTTGCAGATATCTTCACCAAGTCACTTCCTAAGGGACGCACTCGTGATTTGGTTGACAACCTCAAGCTGGTCTCACATCCACCTTGAGTTTGAGGGGGGCTGTTAACGTGTATTATGTTATGAGCTTTAGATGCAGCTAGATTACTTGTATAGCACACTTGTACTTGTACTACACTTTGCTTGTACCGCACACATATGCCTCCTATATAAAGGCACTGATGTATATTCTTTCATTAAGAAATACAATCATTCGGTATTTCTAACATTCTCTTTAATTCTTGATTTCTCTCTAACCTTATTCTTCAATATATTTTCATGTTCTTGGATAAAATATTTCTTCAACATATTTTCATATTTTTAGCTCACATATTTCTTTCTATGTATTTAGAATTTCAGGTTGTACGGTTATTTTGTGGCCAATGGTTGATTATTTTTCTATGAACTTCAAAATGGTTGTTATTATTTTGAGGTTAGCTCACATATTTCTTTAATGTATATTCATGTTCTCAACTCACATATTTCTTTCTATGTATTTAGAATTTCAGGTTGAA
>JARYZH020002434.1:0-15868 GCA_030021035.2 Notholithocarpus densiflorus | reverse complement strand
ATTTCTCCCACCACAACTATTCAATTATAAAAAATAAAAAATCTTAGTTCATTACTTTCCTATATGAAAACTGAAAATCTCTTACTTTTATTTTCTCTTTTAACTTGCAAGGCATATCATCAATATTATCTTTTGTGAAAGTGAGACGTCTGCTGGTACTCTTTTAGTCTTTACTTGGTGGTTGAGGTTTGGAATCATGTATTCAACAAAACCGTAATTCATGTTTGCTTTTGAATCTGAGTTCTTATTTAAATTTGAAGACTTTGAAGTGATTAATAAGTGTTTATTACTACAATTTAAATTTGTAATATGCACTGTGATGTAGGGAAAATAAAGTATGAGGGTGAATTTTTGTTGGTTGTTGTCATAGGAGTTGGGATATTTTCCTTAATTTTAACTGTTTTTAAAACTGCAAAATGTCTTGGGACAGGTCACATGAGTTCACTACAAAACACGCGAGTCTTAGGCCGCGTTTGTAAAAACGTGGCCACAAACAGACTAAAGCCCCGTTTTTAAAAAATGCGGCTTAAAGAAAACAATTCCTGCCGCATTTAATACATGCGGCCAAATCGAGCTATAGCCACATTTTTCTGACCTATAGCCGCGTTTTAAAAACGTGGCTATAGAACCTTTTTTTTGTAGTGGTTCATATGTTTTGAAGGTTCAGTAAGTTGGAATATAGGGTTAAAGAAATATGTAATTTGAGTTATTAATTAGTTTAAGATTAAAGGTAACCATGAAGAGAACAGTGAAATTGTAAACTTCACTACAAGTACTGCTGCGTAGGTCTTACCATCATGTGGATGTAACTTATAAGGAACCGCTTATGAATGAAAAAGTGAAGTGTTACACAACCCACTCTCACCTTTACAATATTCTCGGAGCTCAATTTGCAAGCAATCAAGTATCTGTGCAAAGATTAGATATATGTCTGGTAAAATATTCTTCACTTGGCATTTGGAGTTCTTGCCTAGCTTTAGGTTTTTGATCAAGTACAAGACAATACTGAGGGCCATTACACATTTACTTTTTCTTCAATTTGCTACACAAAGTCTCTTGCCTAGCCTCAGTGTTTGTCACTTGGCATTCATTCTTTCTTGCTTTCATTCGCTTTATCTTCTTCTTTGATTACTCTGGTATCAATGGTATTTCGCTTTTACTTTTTCTTCAATTTGCTAGACAAGTTTCTTGGTGTCGCGCTCGACAAACTATCTGGCTTTCTCCTTATTAATTTCCTATATGAAAGTTGAAATCTCACTTTCATTTTCTGTTCAACTTTCAATGCATATTTCTTTTGTGCAGAGGACAGATGTCTACTGCTATTCTTTACTCAGCAGTTGTGGTTTGGAATCATTTGTTTAATCATATATATTGTAATTTTTTTGTTTTCTAATCTTAGTTCTCATTCAAATTTGATTACTTCCCAGCTGATTAGCGGAGAGTATATCAGCTTGTTTATTTTAACATAGTTAAAGAACCCAGCCTCCATATTCTCAACAACAAACTCAAACTGAGGCGGCTCCAAGAATTTTTTTCGGGTAGTCATTAAAAAACTTAAATTGTATAAAATCTAATAAAAAATAACTTTATATATTGACAAAAAAAATGCACACAAACACATAAAGTCTTACAACTTCCTTCTATAAATTTTCTTATTTTGAAATCGTCATATAATAGTCTCATTATCAATATTGCAAGCCACATCTCTTTCAAAATTTTAGTTAAATAAATTTTTTCTTGAACTTTTTCTTTTTGTTTGTAAAGACCTACTATATTGTTAAGGGGATCAAAGTTTGGCTACAACTCTCACTAAACAAATTAACATTGCTACATATTTTGAAAATCTAATAGTTGAATTGCATGTTCTCTATGTTCTTAAAACACATGTCAAATTTCATGCCAATCGGATGTTATTTATTATTTGATCCATAAACTTATTTTATATGTATAATTATAGACTATAAAAACTCAAAATTTATACATTTGATTAATGACTATTGATATTTGATCTACTTGAAATTTTGCAAGTATTGAGGATATAAGAAGAAAATGTAATTAAATGGTGGATTTATTAAAATTCACATCCAATTAAAAAATATATTGAATGGAGTTGTAGCCTTAGTCTACAACCAAGTTTATTGTCAAAGTTTGTTAAGTTGGGGCCTAAAAAAAATTTAGGGTGGTCACAAAATTTTTTTAAGGATACAAAAATTTTAAAATTTATACATAATGATTTTTTTTTTCAGGCAGGGTAGTCTCGTGACCACCCTAGACTTTATGTGAAGCTGCCCCTTCACACAAAAGCAAGTTAAGAATGAATTTGTCTATGAACAGTTTGGATTCAATTTAGGAATAGATATGTTTATGTTCGTATATTTTTATAAACAAATTAACAAGACAAGTTCAAATCCAAGTTTCACTAACCCGCTCTTGAATTTAGTTCCTTGACTTTTGTCTCAATTGTCAAATCAGTCCAAATTTATTAGCAACTGTGTTAGGGTCATATTTTGTATAATTAGCTAGTCCTATGAGAAAAATGCACTTTACTTGTATTTAGATAAATCTAAGATGAGTTTAGTACTTCAAGAAACATGTTGTTCAAGTCAAGTATTAAAGACATGAAGATTAATCTAAGAAACAAGTGAAGAAAATTTGTTCATTAAGTCTCGACAGATAGTTCGATAGAAGCCTGCTATCGAGATTTAATGTGAAGCTCGACAAAAGCTTGATCTATCGAGAATTACGATTTCAAAATTTCCAGATCTGAAATTCGGCCCAACCTTGCATATTTGTTTGGGGTTTCTTTTCTCACAACCCTAGACATATATAAGGCTTATTTTAAAGGCTGTCACAAACGGATATAGAGACCAAAAGACTTATTTTCTCTGTGTAAAGCTACTACGTCTGTACGCCGTAGGGTTTTGTAACCAAGTGCTTTCAGATCTTCATTATTGATGAAGTGAAGAACTTTGCAACCAACAACACCTGTTCAAGTTGCTGGAGTTAGTCACGTACTTGGGATCTGTGCAAAGGGTTAGTCACAAATTGGAAGTTTGTGCATCAAAGGGAAGGAAGGTTACTACAAGATCAAGTCTAATTAGGTATTGGAGCAAAGGTTCAACTGTAGGTTGGTATTTCGGGATAGGCCAAGGTAGTTGCTAAAATTCCTTATACTTGAAACTGCTTGATTGTTGATTAGTGGATTCTTGAGAGTGATGACCTTAAAATCACCAAATGAGGTTTTTGCCTTGCGAGGTTTTCCCCATTTGTCAACAAATCAACGTATTAAATTTATTTTCTGCTACTCTTAGTATTTTGGTGATTTGTTGGTGTCTTCACAATTTGCATATAATTTGACATAATTAATCAACATGGGTAATTGAATTAATTAACCGAGGTCAAGCTATCTTAACCTAACAAACTGAACCCATTTAAATATTTCTAATGCATGGTGATCAAAATTATTAATATCTTTCTATGATATAAAGCTATTATGCTAAAATCTCCCCAAAATAATTCAAAAAAAAAAAATATATATATATATATATATACATACATACATACCACCAAGAAATATGCAATTGAATTGATATATTTCCAAGTGAGACACAAAGTTACAAACATCACTAACAAATACAATTTTACAAGAAAATAACACTAAAAGAAATCTGGGTTTAGGCAGCAATTGTAAAACATTGAAAAAAAAAAAAACCCAAAAAAACATCATTGTAGACACAAATGGTTGATTGCGGTGTTTTTTTTTTTTTTTTTTAACGTTCAAAAACGTCACTGTATGTCTATTGCGACATTTTAAAAAACATCGCCATATTTAACTCTTTAATAGCATTCAAAACCCTTTAGTGACATTTTTAAAACGCCGCAAATAATCAATCCTGTCGCATAACCTTTAATAAAACCAAGGATAAATTACCTATTTGGTTCTAACATTTACACTATGTGTCAATTTGATCTCTAACATTTTAAATGTGTCAGTTTAGTATTTAACACTTTGGTATTGTGTCAAAATAGTCATTGTGGTTAAGTGATAGATAGAAATTTCTAACAAGGTTAATTAATAGCCAAAAAAACTTAAAAATTTATTTTATGCCACTTTGAATGCCATGTGGCTTAAAGTAAAATCTATCCCATATCAGCAAGAAGTGCATGCAAGAGCAAATGGTCACACATGCATAGTCGTTCATGGGTAGTGAATCAAGGCCTGGTATGTGTTGTGTAAGCATGTGTGAGTGAAGTTCTATAATGAATGTGAAAAGTGAGTAGTTAATATAACATAGTTGAGCCTAAACTTATAAGCACAAACTTTTGGATTAAGTGATGCCCTTATATATTACTAGCATCATCACACGCGCTTCAGGCATACAATAAGATTTTGGGAGGGGGGGGGTTTAATATCATAATTTTCCATTCATTCATCTCTTTTAGTGTTATCAATTTCAAAAGTTCTTCTATTTTTTCTTCTTCTAAATTTTAGATAAATTTGGAAAAGTAGTTTAAACCAATTTCCCATTTCCAGTATCATCATCTAGCAATTATAATTTTTACTTTTATATTTTAAACATCTCTCAATTTCTTTTTCCCTCACAGGATATCCTTTATCCTTATTAGTTATCACCACCTAAATTTTGGGTAACAACTTCAAAAACATATTAGATTTCACATCATCATCTTGAAAACCTAAAAAGATTACAAAAGTGAAAGAACTATTGCATTAAAAGAAGAAATTCCAATCATAAATCAAATACGTAAGAGGATGAAGAAAACTTGATAGAATATACCTTTTGACTAATGATGTGGTGTTTTATGAAAGTAATCTTACTATGCTAAATGCCTAGAAGAAAGAAAAGAAAAGAAAAAAGTGTCTATTTAAATTTTAAAAAGGATAAGAGATGAGGAGGAAAATAGAGTGTGTCTGTTTAAATTTCAAAAAGGGATAAAAGATAAGGAGATTATAAACTACTAAGAATGTGAGTTTAGTGGGAGGTTTTAAATTAGGAGCTTTTATTTTACAAATTTGTCCCTCTTAATTGAAAACTTGTAAATGAGCAGTGAGAGGATATTTTGGAGTCTCCACAAGGTATTATCTCCCTAACAAGTGGTAGAAGAAATCATCTGTGACAACAAAAAAAATTACGGGAAAATTGGTGACATGAAAGGAAATAGGGCTGGGAGCACAACCATTGCCGCCCCCCCCCCCCCCCCGGCGGCCATAACCGAAGAGCCCTTAAAATCTACATTTTTGCATTTTTAGTAATACTTATGTTCCTTATAACTTTTAATTTAAATGTCAGAATAAGATTATGTTTGTTCTAGAACATCTCTTAGAGACGGTAGTTTTTAATTCTGCAATTCTCATTTTTACAATTTTTGGTAAAATTTACTATTTTGCCACGTGATAAGCACGAATCAAGGTTTTTTGGCCATTTTCCTAATTGCTTTAGGTTTTCTTTTACTATTTAAGGATATTGTAGCCTCTAAGCAATTAGGTTTTCTCAATTTCTTTGGTGGATTTTAGACCCTATCACCTTGTAGATTCAAAGGATCCCTCATACGAGAATATTCTAAAAAAATACCGGTTCATCTAATGATCATTTCTTAAGACAATAATCAACAACACAACATTTTCACTCCACACTAATTGGTAGATGTGGGAAAATTTAAGGGACGGGTCAATAGGGTTCAGATAATAAAAAAAAAAAAAAGGTCATTTTAAGCGGGTTGGAAATGAGTCTACTTAATTGAGTTACAGGTATAGGGTCTGGTCAACCCATATTTGCCACTTAGTGAGTCATGCAATAAATTACTTGGTGTAAATGCATTACTTTGAATTCACCGCCAATATTAAGAAAGAGCTCAACTTAACAAATTCATATTTGTTCAATAATTATAAAATTATACAAATACCAACATTTCTAACCAAAACAAAATAACACAAACACAGGAGTTTAGTCTATCGTTTGAAAATCTAATTACAAAAAAACACGTTTCACTTCTAAACAACATCAACATCCAAAAAATAAAACAAAATTACAAATGTACTATTGGAAAGATAATTTGACAAAGAATAAAAGCATATAAAAAGTTTACAATCTTGAAAACAAACTTCATATTCTAATATCTTGAAAAATAATCTAATACTTCCATTAATTTTGGATGTATTGTGGTTGGTACTCTATTTCAATTGAGAATATACATCAAAGTTTGATTGTTTACTTATTTATACATAGTCTCATTTATGAATATCATGTCATTGTTAAGCAACATACACTCTAGAAAATATCATATGTCATTTTGAAAAACTGTTTATTTTGGCTATGGACTATTAAAAATAGGCCTAAGCATCTATAATTTATGTCAATTTCATTGATATACTTTGGCTTCACTCTTTTTACACTAATGAATGTTTACCATACATGTCTATTGTTTCAAATATGGGTTGGGTCACGCGTCAACCTGTTTTTACTTCGAGTTAAGAAAATAGAAAATTTAGGTTTGACTCGGGTATTTTTCTTCGGATTCGGGTCGGGTCAGTGGACCTCGACCCATTTTTCCATGCTTACTATCTAAAAGTACCAACCCAAAAAAAAAAAAAAAAAAAAAATAAAAAATAGATTCAATTTAGGCAAGCAGAAAATTGTGCATAATCTATGCTAAATGACAGTCATCTGCTACACCTTATGCCATGGACTTGAGCATTAACCTGCCATAGAAGCACAACAAATAGGTTAGCATAAATATATAATGATTCGCAAAAAATAAGTTTCAAAACACATGCTTCATATTGGCTTTTATATAGATTCTGACCTAGATCCATCTTCAATAGTTATAACATGTCAAGTGTAATAATTGGCTATAAAAGACATTATGACACAATGGTATTATTAGCATGAACATGAGATTACATAATTATATACATCATCTAGGATGACAACAGCAGTGTAGGTCAATGGTCATCTGCCTTTAAAACTAGAACTTCCCATTTGGGTGATTGATAATGATCCATACAGTAACACAAAGGTATTATTAGCATGAACATGAAATTACATAATTATATACATCATCCAGAATGACAACTGCAACGTAGGTCAATGGTCATCTGCCTTCAAAACTAAAACTTCCCATTTGGGGTGCTTGATAATGATTCATACAATACTTAGTAGGCTTATATACATCATCCAGGATGACAACTGCAGCGTAGGTCAATGGTCATCTGCCTTCAAAACTAAAACTTCCCATTTAGGTGCTTGACAACGATTCACACAGTACTTAATAGACGTAGTCAACCTATATGGCTAACTAATGTACATCAAGAACCCACAACTTGGCCATTTCAAATTAGTTTTCATTTTGTCATAAATAAAAATCCTATTAGAGAAGAACAAAAGAACAAACTTGTCAAATTATTGGATTGCCCATATCTTGATTAAAACAATTTGGGACCTATGACACCGACTCCACATCACCAATTGAAATCAAAACATTTGTAGCCACACAAAAGAAGATATAACTGAATCTTCTTGTTCTTGGTTTCCATACATTGCACCCTTGGAAAAATAAAATTTTTAGATTTCATATTGATTTCTCTTTTCCCACATTACTCAACAGTCAAAACTTCTGTCATACAAGAAGTAACATCATTCTGAATTTTATTAAGGTAGTTAGGTAATAGCCTTCTCTATGCGTCTATCAGAAAATACCAATCCTCCTTCCTATCATTGAAGAACCACAATCAAATTCGTTTACTGGTTAAGCTTTAACACTTAAGAATCCAATCAAAACCCATCAAGATACCAAAATACAAAAAAACCCATAAAAAATCAAGTTATTAACGTCCCAAAAAAAAATCCAAACCCATCAATAATTCAAACCCAAATTGGGAAAAAGGGAAAATCATGAAAAACAAACCTTGGTCTCGTGAAACCATGCTCACGGTGGCTCCAGCATGTTTACAAGCTCCAACAACGAATCCGGCGACTTGTGTGGCAGCGTGCTTCGGTGTGTGGTGGGATGGAGGTTTGAGCAAGAGGAAGCAAAGGAGATCTTTCAATTTGGTCTAAAACACTGATTTTTCAATTTGGTCTGATGAGCATTTGTGATTATTTGGGATTTAATAGGACTGTTATTGTCTGCGGTAAGGTGTCTTTGGCTTTTACTAAAATAGTGACGTGGCGTGGTTTCATTGGCTAGTGTAAAACACTAATTTCACGCCAACTTTGGACCCAATTTAATATCTACTTCAATAGTGGTTTTATACCAAGTATATCAATGATAATATTGCTATATACTTATATGTTTGTTTGTTTATTAGGTTTGCTAAGATATAATATTTTTTATTTGTCTTATGAAAATTATGATTTTATGGAAAATATATTTGAAAGATAGATCTCATATTTATTTGGAGACTATTTTAATTAATTTTTTTTATTTGTACTAATTTAATATATTTATTTATATTTTAAATAATTATTAAATCAATTATGATGTTATTATGGTTCGACCTCAGTTTGACCCCGGTCCAACCTAAAAAACCTTAAACCTCTCCTTTTTATGGTTCATTGAAAAATTCGGGTCTGAAAACCATGCCTATTCAAGGAGGGTGGAGCATGGTTTTAAAAACTGGACCGGAGGCAAAACCGAAATTGCCTCCGATTCCTGGTTTTTGACCGATTTTCACCGGTTTAACCCTGGTTTTAGGCCTTTTGTCTAGACTGGATTGGCCTCCAGATCCTAGTTCAACCAGTCGAACCGGCAGGTTTGGTCCGGTTTTTAAAACGTAGGGGTAGAGCAATGGCGGAGGTGCAAGGGAGAGGGTGAGAGAGAGGAAGGCCGAGGTGAAGGAGAAAGAGAGGGGAGAGGTGAGTCGAGAGGTGAGGGGGAGAGAAAGAACAGATGATGAGGGGGTTGGGCATGGCGGTGGCGAGGTGAGGAAAATGGGGCGTGGCGGAGCTACAATGTGAGGTAGGGAGAGAGAACAACGTGGGAAAGAGAGAACCAAAGGTGAGGGAGAGAGAAAGAGTGAAGCGGCTAACTTATAATGTCAAAACCCTAGCTTGTTTTACCAAAAAAAAAAAAAAAAAAAAAAAAGATAGAACCTTAACTTAACGTTTTATTACTATCAAACACCTATTTTAGCAATTTTAAAACCACTACAATAGGTTTGTACATTGTAAAGATCTATTATGGCAGTTTGAAATTGCTTGAATAGGTCGTTAAATTATGGGATATGTTAAAACCTATAGCGACGGTTCTAAAACCGCCATAATAGGTCATTTAAAAAAATTCTTAATTTTGCAACCCTATAGTGGTAATTTTAAAACCGCCGTAATAGGTCATTTTAAAGAAGATAAAGAGTTCTTAATGTAAAACCTAGCAACGATTTTAAAACCATCGTAATAGGTCTTCATTATAAGCAAACCTATAGCGGCAGTTCTAAAACCGCCGTAATAGGTTATTTAAAATACAAAAATAAAATAAAATAAAAATATTAATTTCAAAACTATAGCGGCAGTTTTAAAATGGTCGTAATAAGTCCTCAATATGAGCAAACCTATAGCGGCCATTCTAAAACCGCCATAATAGGTTATTTAAAATACAAAAATAAAAATATTAATTTGAAACCTATAGCGGTGGTTTTAAAACTATCGTAATAGGTCCTCAATATGAGCAAACCTATAGCGACGAATATAAAACCACAGTAATAGGTCATTTAAAGTACAAAATAAAAAAATAAAAAAAAATTCAAACCTATAGTAGCGGTTGGAAACTGTCATAATAGCTCTACCTATTGTAACAGTTTCTTGAAGTGCCATAGTAGGGTATCTATAGCAGCAGTTTGAAAAGCGCCGGTTTTAAACTGTTGTTAGAGGTCAAATTATTGTGGCAGTTTCTAAAAGCGTTGTTTTAGGTCTCCTATAGTGGTGGTTTTCAAAATTGCTGGGAAAAAACGTGGCTGTAGAACCAGTTTTTTGTAATAAATTTTTAAGATATTTTTCCATTACTCTAGAAGCAACGTTGTTTTGGTATTATCTTAGTTATTTAAGGTATTTTAACTTTTAAAAGAACAAATTCGAATGCTAAAACATGAATATATATTTTTTAATTGTTAATGTTTGGACTTAGTGAAATAGTTTTGTCTATTTATTGTGTTTGTTATTGAGGTGTCATAACTTTCAAATTTTGGTTAGTATACTGGAAATAGGAGGCCTTTTGACTTAACTAGTGATATTTTTACCATTTTAAAAAAGGAAAAAAAAAAGACATTTTTTTTTTGTTTTGAAAAAGTATTTATTTTGTATAAATATATATATTTATTTATTTGTTTCTCATTATGAAATTTATTTGTAAATTTGTTTAAGTAATTTGTTTAGGGATAAAAATTAGAATTGCCTTCCTTCTGAAATGACATTTTTTATTTAAATTTATTTTATCAAGCAAATTTACATTCTTCAATCTTGGATCAACCTTCTTTTTTCTTTTTCTTTTTCTTTTTCTTTTTGAGAACAAGGCTGTCAATTTATTAATGAAAACCCAAATTGGCTTGAATTACAGTATGAAGGTGTGGAGGAACATCGTCCATCCACACCGAAAAACCTATGACATGCTTAGCATACCTAACAAGTTTATGAGTAATAGAATTACTTTGGCAGCGTACATGGGAAAAACTAATAAAACTAAAGAATTCTTCTAAATTTTTTGCTTTGTCAATCAAGTGATCATATGAAGCAAGAAAGGACACCTCATCCTATAGAGAATTAATAATAACCATCGAGCCGCCTCTAAAATTGCCTTTGGGATTCCTAAATCCATAGAGAATTCAAGAGCCTTCGCAGCAACCATGGCTTCAATATCATCAACTGAATTTAGGAGGGCAACCTTCTGAGACATTGAGCCGGTCACCAAGCCTCTGTTATCCCTAATAAAATTGCCCCAATCCTTGCTTGATTTTCATCCTTAAAAATTGCCACATCAAAATTAATCTTAAAAGTGTCATTTGGAGGTGGAATCCAGCAGCCCCATGGCCTTGGTTGATGAGTCCGAACTACAGAAGGAGCACCAGCCATTGAATTAGCATTCATGAACTCAGTAAATCGATCTCGAGCACCAACCATTGATTTCGGCTAGTCCAAATGGGCCATAAAATCATAACTAGAGGTTTAAGAGGATGGTTTTTGTCAAGGTATTGGCATTGTTAAGGGCTCTTTTTTTCCCCACATCCAACATTATCCACACTCTTTTATTTTATGTGTAGAGTGTGGACATTACTTTGAAATGTAGACACATTATGTGAAAAGTGTGGATATTATGTGAACTATGAAGTAACATCCTAAAATCTAAAAAAGAAGAAGAAGTTCTCAGAAGAAGAAGAAGAAGAAGAAGAAGAAGAAGAAGAAGATTTTCTCCATTGTTAATGGGTTTAGTAAGTCAAGATTGAGTGTACTGGGCAACAATTGACACAACACCAATTATGTGGGTAGTGACATTTGAAAATAAAGGAGGGAGAGGGATGAGTTAGGGGAGGGGGGGTTAAGGGAGTATTGTCTATTGTATGGCATTCAAGATTTAAAAGATGAAGGAGCAATGTGATGGAAAAGGAGTAAAAGTACGTAATTCAACATCTCATAAAATTAATGTTAGGAAATTATAAATCTTACAAGTTGAATTAACTAAAACCCACCTTAATAATATCTTACAATTGTTTTTGTTTGAGAAGATGATCTTACACACTTGTAAGGAGAAACTTTACAATTGTCCAATAGTGCTTGGCTCATATATAATTTAAGGGTAAAGTACATATTTAGTCCACAATGAACTTAATTAAAAGGATCCATCATGAATCTAAAAGAAAGGAACACCACATCATCATACTTTGGAGTACCTAATAGTTACTCATACTTTGATCACTATACTTTTCTTTTTATCTTTGTTCAAAATCTATTTAATTACTTCTGAAAATGGATTATTCCAAACTTAAATGTTATCTCTAATCTACCCCAATCCAATAAAAATATTATTTTCCATGTACACACAAAAAATGAGAGAGAGAGAGAGAGAGAGTCTTGGTTTGTACTTGGACTCACAACTAAGTCACAACCAATGGCTTCAAGTCTATAACATCCTATAGTAAACGCTTAACGTGATAGGCGAAAAAGGGGTGGAAATTTTGAATCTTGAATATGTCCGTAAAAAGCACTAAAATGTCCCATATAGGTGAATTATAAGGCTTTTGGCAAAAGTTGTATGTCTCTCAATGTTGAGAAATGGACTTCTTAAGCTTAGAGCAAAAGAAACTTAGGTGAATATATTCACTTGCAATAAAAGGTGTTTTTATATTGGCCTTTCAGCTACTTGGTGTTAATAAATAATAATAATGGAAACAATGATTTTATGCATATTAAAGTTTTTCTTTTTCTTTATAATTTTATGGTTACTAAATTTATCAGATTATTTTAGAAGAATTAAAGTTAACAGATTTCTTTTTTGATAGGAAAGTTAATATATTTGATTAGTAAAATTTGACATTATTGTGAGATATATTATTTAACTTTAAGTTTAGCATAATCATTTTTGTAAATGATTGAGTGGATATATACAAAGATAAAGAAGTCTCAATTCTTGACATGTAGTTAGAAGATCTACCACTTTAGATAGTGTATTCCAATATGATTTACCGCAATAAAATTACTTACCTTTTCCTAAAAATAAAAAATAAAAAAGAAGTCTCAGTTCTTCCCAAAAAAAAAAAAATTTTATTTCTCTTGGTTTCCTTTCTTATTTTCATGGTTATTAGGAAAAGATATAATGAGATGGTAAGACATCTTATAGACCATAAATTCCTTCTTATTTCTTATTTTTCTTTTTTATTTTTTCTTATGATTATGAATTCAAAAATAGTAGTCATGCTATAATTTTTTGAAAGACAACACAAGGGTGGTGGCTCAAGTTATTTCGGAGCCTAAGGTGATGTTTAAATTGAAGTTTTTTTTTATATATTTAAATTTAAGTAAATAATATTTTTTACATAAAATCTATTCTTCTAATTTGCTTAGACCCGAAAAAAAAATAGTTTTATTAAATAAATTTCTTGTTCATGTGTGAGTTGTTCTTCTAAATTTGTTTATAACTTTTTAAAAAAAGAATTTATTCATTTTTTATCCCTTTATTATTATTATTATATTGTGTTTCATCATAATTTTTTTTGTTAACAAAGAAATGAGTGGATTGCGGTCCAACTATACTTCGCTAATTCCCCCCCCCCCCCCCCCCCCCCTCCCTTTTTCTTTTTTTTTTCTTTTTTTTCTTTTTTTTCTTTTTTTTTTTTTTTTTTTTTTTTTTTTGTCTTTGATGAAAAATTGAGTAATATTACATTCACAACATTTTCATAATAACTTCACAACAAATCTTATGTGATAATCTATTATTGGTTCTAATTTGGGCATACCACTAACATCACTTTTTTACCTATTAATAACAGATTACCCACTCAGGATATGTTGTTAAAATGTTGTGGATGTAATAGTACTCTAAACAGTTTTTTTTAGTAATACTAGGGATACAACAGTTTCATAACATTCCTAAATTAGCATAGCAAAATATATATATATATATATATATATAGAGAGAGAGAGAGAGAGAGAGAGAGAGAGAGAGAGATTGTAGTGAGCCCATGTGTGAGTTGGCATATTAATTTGGAAATGTTATTAAATTATTGTAACATTTTGTATCTTGTGTCTATTGCATTACTATTTTTTTTTTTTTATCTACTGGCTAATATTTGAGGTCTAATTAATACTCTTATAGGTATAAAAATATTGGTATTAGTTAAAATTTGGGGACTTAGGCAACTGCCTAATTGGCTTAATGGTAAGGTCGACCCTACTGAAAATTCCACTTTATACTTTACCAACTACAATATGAAATGTATATAATTATTCAATTCTAAATTTCATCTACTTTATAACGAAAAATAAGAATATATGATAATTTGATTTAATGGAGCATAAATTGAAACCCTCATAATGAAATATATAGGACTTTTATTCAAAGTAATCCTATCTCCTTTTCTTTTATAGAGAAATATGATGCTTATAGATGATTTTGGAAAGAGAAAGAAAATTGAAAGAGGAAAACAAATAACCAATACAAAACCAAATAAAAAATGACAGCCTAATTGGCTTAGGGGAGCCCGGCGTAACATTCTACTTTATTTCCCACCAGCTACAATATGAAATGTATTTAATTATTCAATTCTAAATTTCATTTACTTTATAAGAAAAAATAGAAATATATGATAATTTGGTCTAATGGAGCATAAACTGAAACCCTCATAATGAAATATATAGGATTTAATTCAAAGTAATCCTATTTCCTTTTCTTTTCTTGAGAAATATGATGCTTATGATTTTGGAAAGAGAAAGAAAATTGAAAAAGGAAAACAAAAAACCAATATATATATATATATATATATTTGAAAAAAGATTAACTATTAATCCTCTGTCTATAAAAAATTACTCCAACAAAGCCCCTACAACTCTGAAGCAAAACTATTATAGTACTGAAGAGTTTAAGTTACCGACTACAACAATGCTACTGCCTATCGGTTCTAGTCTAGTTTTTTTTTTTAATAGTTAAAATCAACTAATAAAAATAATATCAATATCAATATCGTTTTGGAGGTACGTACCTGCATAATCATAGTCGTTCAAAAAAGATTCAGTTTTACTTTACTATACTTTTTACAAAAAAACCAAAAAAGAAAAAAAAAATTCTTCCAGTTTTACGTTTGCTAAAATTTATGGAATTGCTCTCATTTCTTTGGCAGAAAATTTTTAAGTACTCTTGGAGCCACTACAAAAAAATCGTCTTATTGCAGCGTTTTTTTCCTAACGCTTTTAAAAACCGCTGTAATAGAGAAGTCTGTACCAACGCTTTTTGAAACCGCTGGTATAGGAAACCCTATTACGACAACTCAAAACCAGCGCTTCATAAATCGCTGCAATCGGTGGCCTATAGCGGCGGTTTCCAAAAACGTTGGTATAGGATGCCCTATTGCAGCGTTTTATAACCGCCACTATAGGTTAGGTTTATCCTCTCTTTTTTAATTAATTTAATTTTTCAAACTATCCTATCCTGGCGCTTCAAAAGCACTAGAATATGGTTGTCCTATCCCAGCGCTCTAAAAGTGGTGGAATAGGGTTATTGATTTCCCTTATGGGAAAGACCTATCTTGGTGCTTTTAGAAGCGCTGGAATAAGGTCCACCTATTCGAGCGCTTTCAAAAGCGCTGGAATAGGATTACTCCATTCCCTTATGGAGAGAGACCTATCCCAGTGCTTTTGGAAGCACTAGAATAAGGTCCACCTATTACAGCGCTCCAAAAGCGCTGGAATAGGATTACTCCATGCCCTTATGGAAAGAAACCTATCATAGCAATTTTGGAAGCGCTGGAATAGGGTCCACCTATTCCAGCGCTCCAAAAGCACCAAGATAGGTCTTTCCCATTCCTTTATGGAGAGAAACCTATCCCAGCGCTTTTGGAAGCGCTGGAATAGGTCACCTATAGGGATTTGTAATTAACAAATGACCAATACTCCCCTAAACCTAAAAAAGACCAAAGTACCCTCCAAAACATCGAAAAAGAGCAAAAACACCCTCCGATACCTAGAAAAAGACCAATATACCCCTGAAACCTAATAAATGACTAAAATACCCCTAAAACATCAAAAATGACCCAAGCACCCCGTAAGACAGCGAAAATGACTGAAGTACCCTTTGTGCCTAAAACTAGCCAAAATACCCTCTATTACTTGAATAAGACCAAAATACCCCTATAAGTCCGATAAATGACCAAAAT
>JARYZH020002433.1:0-15868 GCA_030021035.2 Notholithocarpus densiflorus | reverse complement strand
TTTTCTCAGGTATGCAGTTGTTACAGGGGCCAATAAGGGGATTGGCTTCAAAATATGCGGGAAGTTGGCCTCAAATGGGATCGTGGTGGTGCTAACTGCTAGAGATGAGAAAAAAGGCCTTGAAGCTGTTGAAAAGCTGAGAGAGTTTGGGCTATCTGACCACGTTGTATTTCATCAGCTTGATGTGGCGGATCCTGCTAGTATAGCTTCCTTTGCAGATTTCATTAAAACCAAATATGGGAAGCTCGATATATTGGTACTTTTGAAATGTTCTGGTGGTTTAACTAGCCATTTGAATTACTGTTTGGAAACTGAGATTCTTCTTCTTATTATTATTATTTTTTATGTATGTTATTAACATGCGTGCTATATTTTGAGTCAATGGGATGTTATTTACTATTTAATCTATAAAGTATTGTCTTTTATGCATGGTTTTAATATACAAAAACATGAAATTTAAGTATTTTATAGATAATATAGTCACTGACCTTTTGATCATTCTAAAATTTTGCAAGCATGAAGGAAATAAGAAGAAAATATAATCCGATAGTTATCTATACATATATTGTGATGTGTAATATTGCTTCAAGTTACTCTTGAATCAACTCTTTGAATATGTATGACAGAGAAGAGGAAAGAGGGGCAGAAGATATTGGAAATTTTAATATGATAAAAGTGTAGACTGTAGAGACTAAACAGCAAACACAACCTTGCTTTAAATTGCATAAAAATCTGCACATCAACTCCATCGATGAATTTTCAACAAGAACTAAAGCTTTGTTGTAAATTGCTCTTGTTATAATCCCATCTTATGTACAAATTTTAAAATTTGATGTGATTGGTCAATTATCAATATAATAGAGACTCTCAATAATACTTGCTTCGGGTCATCTTGTTCATGATCCTGTTTTTGGTTTTACAAAATAAAATAAATGATGAAAAATCTTAAAATTCTATGCAGGTCAACAACGCTGGGATCTATGGAACTATATTAGATGGAGATGCTTTAGCCGCTTCAGGTCTTGGTAAGGTAAGTTATGAAAGTATGATATTTTTTCATTGCCAAAAAATAAGAAAAGGGTGAGTGGACTTGGATGTAACTTTGAGAAAGAGTGACTTGACTGTAACTTCAGGATTAGACATTATGTTGTTATAACTCTTGTTGATCATTGTAGTTAATTCCTAACAAAGTAAGAAGGAATCTTAAGCCAAATCATTATTATTCAGCCAAAGCCCTCTTGCAGGTTGAAAGTAAATAATCTATTAGGTTGCGGGGTTCGAGTCTAGAAATCAGTCTCTCTAATAAAAATTAGGATGAGGGAGGGTTATCTACCAATCACCTCTCCCAGACTCCGCCAAAAGGGATTTTGTGCGCTAGGTATGACCTTTTTTATGATATTGGTCATGTTCTAGAAAGAAAACCCATATAGAACCACACTAGCATCATTTTTTTTTTTGGTCAGAAAAAGGATATTTCACACTAGCATCAATTAACTTTGACTAAAGCGGCTTTAGTCAAAGCTAGCGTATTGTGTCTAGTTGCTGATTAGCTATTTAGGATTCCTTGTTGCACTCCCTATGAAATCTTGCAATGTTTGGCCACAAAATTATGGAAAATTTTACCATAAGAATAGTGTGTTTGGGTCTTCAGACTGGGGTTGGGAAGCTAACTAAGTACTGTTGTTAAGCAACCTGTCTCTGCCTACCATTTTCTTTGTACAATTGGCTTGGAAGAGAATGAATTTTCTTCTCATTGATGCAGGAAGGTGCCAATGTGGATTGGAGTAAAATAGTGACCGACACTTATGAGTTAGCTGAAGAGTGCCTGAAAACAAACTACTATGGCGCCAAAGGAATGATTGAAGCACTTCTTCCAATCCTCCAGTTGTCCAATTCACCAAGGATTGTTAATGTTTCCTCTTCCTTTGGGCACTTAAAGGTATGAAACTGCAGATAAAATTTCCGGAACCCATATTAGAACTTAGAATTAAGTTTTATACAAGTTTTTTATTTGGTTTTGAAATTTATTACAAGCAAATGTCATGGAATGAGCCAAAACTAAATCTCAATCAAAAGTAGATGGTTCAACTTATAACTGGCTTAAAATGGCTAATTCATCATTATCATGGTTTTTAAAGAAAATTACTATCTTTCTTTCTTAACAAATTGATGGGATTATACGAAGCAATCCGATCTCATTTACTTAGTCCGTTTGGATTGAGGGGAAAGGAGGGGGAGTAAAGTAGAGTAGAGTGGAATTGGCTCAAAATTATGCTATGTTTGGAAGTTTGGAGGTAGAAGAGAGTAGAGAAGAGGAGAGTAAAGGAAATAGTTATTCTCCACCTTGTTTGGATGTTTTTAAAATTAAGTAAGGGGGGAATAATTAGCATTTTTATAATTTGTAATTTTGTTAATATGGTAAGGGTAAATTAAGTAATTCATTTGGTCAAACATTTTTATGCTCTACTCTCCGAGAAATTATTTACACCGGGAGGACTGCTGATGTGATCCTCCCTGACCAATGAGGTGATATCATCTATGCAAATATATGTGCAGCTTCCTAATCAGCTATCACGGAATAAAAATAAATTACTAGATGATTGATTTGAATAAATAACATCATTTTATTGGTTAGGAGGTTAGGGAGGACCACGTCAGTTGTCCTCCTAATGGACCTAATAATTTCTCATACTCCCTCCAAATCTCTCCAATTTGGGAAAATTAAAAATGAGGGGTTAAAAGTAGTTAGAACCACTCCAAATCCCTCTCCTCCCTTAAAAAATCCAAACAAAATAATTTAACTTACTCTCCCTCCTCTACTCTACTCCCTCTACTCTCCTCTCTCCATCCAAACAAGCTATTAATTAGCTTATTTTCAGTCAGCTCTACTCTACTTCCCTTTACTCCCCTCCCTCCTCCTCAATCCCAACGGAGCCCTAAGAGATGCAGTCTCTTTCTTCTCCTGCTTTTTAATTTTTTAAAAATTAAACTATGATTCATTCTAATAATCAAGTTAAAGTGACTTTTCATTTTCTTCTGCTGTTTCTGAAATACCAAGTGAATGGGCTAAAGAAGTATGTTAGGTAATGCTGAAAGCCTAACAAAAGAAAGAGTAGATGAGGTATTGAATGAATATCTGAAAGATTTTAAAGAGGGTTCCTTGGAAACCAAAGGCTGGCCTAGATATTCATCTGCTTATGTGCTTTCAAAAGCAACTCTCACGCTCATTATTATGATTGTGGCCAAAAAGTTTCCATCTTTCCGAGTCAATTGCGTCTGCCCTGGCTATACAAGTCAGATTTAACCAATAACACTGGGCCATTAATAACCGATGAAGGTGCTGAAAGTGTTGTAAAGTTAGCGCTCCTGCCCAAATATGGTCCTTCTGGCCTCTTCTTTTCTCGGAATGAAGTAACTACTTTTGATTGAGATTATTCATTTCTACCACTTCAAAGATATAAAATACTACTAAGTTTTGTAATTTCTTTTCCCTAGAATTGTTTACTTTCTATACTTGAATCTCAATTTGATAGGCTATTTGAAAACCAATGTCTAACGTTGATGTCATAAAATGTATGCAAAGAATATTGCGCCACTTGGAGTATGTAATGTCAATTATATGCTTTTGTAATGAAACTCTAAGAATCTTTTGGTTTGTTGCGTGGATGAGGTGTTTCAAACACTTTTGCTCTTTGTTGCTTGTTCCAAATTGTTAGAATTGGAGTTCGCTTATGTGTTTGAGTATCGTATTTAATTTCTTGAAATATTGGACTTAGGCTTATACATATAACTTATGAGCGGTTTGTCATGATGTGCATGTGTGTAAGATCCAAATGCTTTGTTTGGACCTTAATTTTTCTCTCTTTTTCAGCTTGTTAGTGTTCATTGACTGTTTGGATTAGCGAGTTGGGTATTTAATGTGCATAGTGACTGCTGGACTTTTGGCCCATTAGGAACCCACTAGTCTATTTAATATAACATATTTTAGAACTCTTTAGGTGGTTGAACACCCACTTGTCCATTTTTTTCCTTGTCTAATATAATACACTTTTAGGATCAAATCCTAGAGTTCCACAAGGTACTTATTGCATAAAGTTTTCTTTCATCATGACCATTCATTTTGAATTAAATGGTTGGTATTTAAGTATTATATCATTACCCATTAATAAAATCCTTAAAATAATAGCAAGATATTAACAATTAAGAACCACATCTTTTTTATTATATTCTAATTTAGTATTTTACATATATTATCTTCATATACTTTTGAAGATATTATGTAAAAACCAACCACTAAACATTTAATATATTTAGTATATACCTGTTTTCAATTTCTTAGCTTTTATTTCGCTGTACAATCAAGTTAACAAAGGAGATGTGATGGAAAAAAATGCTTATTAGCCACAACTTTATGCCGGGTTCATGCCATCAATTTTGATTTCTCAGCGCAGCGAACTTTAAACCTCACCTATATTGGTGCACCAATCAGTCAGACACAATATCAACTATAAAAATATGGTCGTACTCAGGTCTATATTTTACTAAAGAAAACATTATCTAACACAATACCAACACTTTCACAACAAATCATAGTTGGTTGCTGAATGATCTGAAACCTTATTACTCTGAATTATTTTCTGCCCCATCAATAACAACCAAGAACAACCTACAGCCAGATTGCCATGAAAACGTCAGAACATAATTTCTCTTACCAAAAACAAAAGCCAAAGTAAAATTTTTGGCAATCTTAATCACTAAGATAATATCAACTAAAAAAAAAGTTTATCAAATTTGTGTCCTAGGCTAATGAAAACAAAAAACAGAAGTTGATCTTTACAAATCCAAGCCATTATTTTTTATTTTGATGGGAACCCAGTCATTGTATAAGTAATAACGCAACCCACACGAACATGTCTCACAGCTGAATTTCTTTCTTATTTAAGCAGTTTAGCACTGCTTTCTTGTTAAGAAACTGTCCCAAGTTTTTATCTTCGATTAATGGCAGAAGCAACAAAATACTCTTTGCTTCTTCTTCATGGTGTTTTCGCAACAGTGCTGTGACACGGCAATTTATTTCAGATTTTTCTTTTTATTTGTTTTAATTTTGACTATCTTTTTTTATTCAGGTATGCAGTTGTTACAGGGCCAATAAGTGGGATTATGGACTACTAAACCACCATGCGCTTCACTATAAGCGCTCTTACAATCGGGCAAACCAGCCCATTGGACCAATTATATTCAAATTAGTGATGTATAACTTGCTTCAGAATGTGTCACACTGACATAATACATTCGTTAAATTATTTGGGTGTTATCAGTAATGTAATTTCTAACAAAGTAAGAAAAAAATCATTGCACTAAAATGGGGATACTTAAATATCCATTCTTCAGCCAAAGGCAATTGGAGGCTGAAAGTGGATATCTAGTGAAATGCCAAGAAAAGATGCACAAATAATAAAGAAAGAAAATTCTTGGGACTTTCAATAGCCATACCTTTCTCTATATCTGATTTTCTTACTAAAATTCCTTGGAATCATCCTAACATCCAATAGTAAGTTGCTTCAAGGACTATTTTAGCTTAATCTAATTATTTAATTCCAAAGGCTCTTAACCAAATTAGATGCAGTTGTTTAGTGAAAGCAGTGGTAATAGCAGTTGCAAGATTGAGGAAATTAGCATAGCAAGTTTAGTTCCAAGTATAAAGTAAGGGCACAGTGCAAGACTAAATAGAATCAGAGATGCCTGTCTCCAGGTGCTGGGAGTATTGTTATAAGTGAACGGCAGGTCGTTTAATCTTATGTGTATTTATAACTTAAGCTTAGCACGTGCACGTGTGAGAGGCAGTTATGCCAGATTCAGTCTGTAACTAACTTTCCTCTCCACTGCTACTGCATATATATATAGGTAAAGGTTTCTAGATGTCTATCATTATATCAATACAATTGATTCAATTCAGTAATTCTTTCTCTCTCTTTCTATTATACTCTGTTTTTTTTTACACCATTGTTCTTCTCTCTTGTGTTCTTTCATTTAGCTTCACAGCTTTACCAAATCTTTGTGCCTCTGATAAGACCTTGCTATATTTAGCCATTAATTGGTAATTATTAGGTAACATGATATGCCTGTAGCATTCTGGGTAGATAAAATTTTGTTAGAAGGATTTTATTCTGTTAGTGGGGTTGTGGAGTTGGGCATTACAAGGAAAATAGTCAATCTACAGGGTCCTATCCAGTAGGCTTTGAATTTGAAGTATGGCGTTAACTTCCAGAAGGACTCAAGTTTTTCTTATCAATGCAGCGAGAAGTGACTGGAGTGCAAACGTTGACTTAAACGTATGAGTTAGCTTGAAGAATGTCTACAAAACAAACTACTATGGCGCCAAAAGAATGGTTGAAGCGCGATTACCCTCCTCCATGACCCCATTCACCAACGATGGTCAATGTTTCTAAAACTCACTTAGTGCATAAAAACACTTGTGAATGCTTTGACTCCCAAATACAAATTTTCCAATACAAGTTTTATATCAGCAATGTATAAAGTGACATGAACTATAAGCAATACCCAAAAACAATCTACTCTAAGCCATTAATTAATCACAACCAACGAGATTGGGTAGCAAAGAGTAAGGGAAATGTAGATGTGAACACAAGATAACACCTAAGACGCATTTGAAGAGGAAACCGCAATCCCCCGCTTAAAACCCCTCTCCGCCTAAGCAAAAGAATGATCCACTGTAATCAAGTGTAGATACATGAATAGCAATAGACCTGGGTTTAATCTACCCAATGCACCTAAGCCTCTTCCAAGCTTCTTTGGCCTTAACAAGACACTGCCGAACCGTGTCTTCTCTTAACTTTCCGCATCCTCGCAATTAGCCCATTGCATCAACCAATATGAATTGGTTCCTCGAATCGCTTCCCTAAACACTACAAGAACCTTCTCACTACCTGAATTTGTTAGAGGTAAGGATTTGGCTTTATGATCCTATAGTATGACAATGGAGCAGTGTGAGAACAGAGGAATTTTGAGAATCAGCAGAGATTTGCATGAATCAATCTTTGTTTCTCTAGAATTTCTCTCAAAATTCTTTCTTCCCCTCTTCTTCTACATTTCGTGGGTATAAAGGTATTTATACGTAGAGATGGAATGTGAAAAGTCATTTTTCAACAAAACAGTGTGCACTGGGCGAGTCACTTCGAATCGGATGGGAGTCACGCAGTTCTAGTCCCTAGTTACTGTGACTGTGCTGCACTATATTTTTTTGTCCCGTAGTGATCCAGCCTGCCCGACTCTTCATCTTCTTGCATGCTTCACACGTGCTTCATTTTGGCAAGTCGCCACTTGCAAGTCGGGCCGCAGTCACCTTTTTGTTGCACTCTCGATCACAACTTCACACTCTCTCACACACAACCTGGCATTATTCCTCACCTAAATACAAGGTTTCGACGCAATTACGCAGTTTGCACGAATAAAGCCAACACATAATTGAATAAATCTCAACTTTTACAATTTCATCCTTCATGGGAAGCAAGAGGTATCGTAAAGCATCATTTGCGTATTTATGGCACCCCTCGATGAAAAGCTCAATCAAGTCTTGTGCCAAGAGGTAAATTTGGCTTTGAATGCAACTATGTTGAATTAAAGCGTGATGATTCCCGCTGAGATTGGCGAACTGAGTCTTAGGGGTCTGTTGATGCAAATTTATTTTGCTTTAACTGAAACTGAAAATACCGAGTAAAATAATTTTTATATGTAAGTCAGCACTTTAATCATTTTTTGCTCAGTGCTGCCAATAAAGCCGATGCTTGTTTGCATTCAATTAGCGTAATAAAAAGTCAACAAAACCACTTAAAAAAAAAAAAAAAAATCCGCCGAAACGAAACGCAAACAAAAGCCGAATCCAAACCTAAATTTTACACATGATTAAATTTATGCCATTGAAAATTTGGCCAATCCTTGAGTCTCTCCGACATTTGGTTGATACTGGAGAACTAACATAGACTATTGTTTCACTGGTCTACTCCAACGACAAGAGTGATACTCGAATACCAATGATCAACACTTTCATTAGAGTGGTCCTATTATTAATTTCATAAAAAAGTTATTAATGATGACAAGAGTTGCTAATGTTGATTGAAATACTATTGTTAATTTAGTGGATACCGATACTTTATGAAAGCCACATACCTAGATATGGAATCAAGCTTATGCACGATACAGAGACTGAAAATCGAGGAACGTTTCCTTCCCTTTTTTCTTATTAACCGTTAAATATATTAGCAATCTGGTGGTTCCGTGTTATACCATGTCGTATATGCTAGAAAGAGATGCAAAAGTGAAAGCATAGAATAGAATATTGAGAACAAAGACAGGTTACGTGGTTCACTTGTCGGCCCACGCCCATAGATAAATCTTATGGCTACATCATTATTATGCAAGAGAGTAATACACAACCTCAGTTACAATGAACCCTAACACAGTATATATAGGCACCAAACCCTAAACTACTAGTACAAGCAAGAGTGAGCTTCGTCTATTACATTGGGCTAATATATCACATTTCTAACACCCTCCCTCAAACTCAAGGCGGAAGTTCAAATTTAAGGCTGAAGTTGATAAGCATAGTAAGATCCCTTGTAGATGAATTTTGAAGAATGCCTTTAAGAAACCACAATGAAGAATGTGCTAATTGATCGATTTTGGAGTTTCAAATGAAGAAATGGAGTCCAAATTTAATCTACGCAAAACTGGCAATGATATTCAATGCGAATTTTGGTCAGCGTTAACGCAAAGTCAAAGTCAAAACCAAGTCAAAGTCAACTAGTCAAGACTTAACAAGTGATCAATGGTCTACATGATTCGAAAGTTAGTTTGGTTTTACCGTTGGGTCAAATCTGACAAGAGTCGGGCCGACATCATCACGATGATGTGTCTCTAACGTGACTCGGGCTGACCGCGGCTGTGGGTTTGCATGGCATCAAGGCTAGATGACGCCATCGAATGACTACCATAATGTCGAAAGTTTTCCAAGAGTGTATGGCACGCATGTTACCACACCGGCGATGGAAGCTGGTGCCGTAAAACCCAGAAGCTGGTGGCACGTGATAAAGCATAAGAGCCGATTCTAGTTCCATTGGAATGGGCACGATAAGGCTTAAGATATCAAATGTATGTCCAAAAGCCGATCTAGGAGGAAGAATACGTGGTGGTGCTGAGTAAGTACCGGAATTCTTGAGCCGCAGGTGCGGAAGATTCCGCGAGACCAGCCTTCCCCGGGTTTTTATCGCGAAAGGCCGCTGAGCATGTTTGTGTGGTTGGTTTCATCAATCAAAACCTGATTTGGCAACTGAAAGTGAGGCACTGATTGTTAGCTATGATTTCCAGACACAACCCAGAAGACAAATGACTCTGATCCGTGGAAGCCGTGGTGATCGCGGGGTTCAAATCAAAACAAGTGTGGGTACGTGGATCTGTACATGATATGAATCTTCTTAAATGTAGAGATGTTTGCTTGATGCCGCATGAAGTCGCATTCGATACCATGTTAAATATATTAGCAATCCGTGGTTCCGTGTTATACCATGTCGTATATGCTAGAGCCGATGCGAAAGTGAAAGCATATCAGAATAATAAGAACACGAGGGTTATGTTTAGCCTTTGGTATCAGTCGTATGGTCTGGTGTCAGGGCTCATATCATGTTGTATATGCTCTGAAACTGGTGTTCTTTCAAAATGGTATTCATGGAATCATATGAAACATTCCCTATAGATATACAGTTTTTGTTTTGACATTAAATTGTGAATAATTCTCCCATTAAAATTAAAAATTAAATTATCTTCCAATGTTTTTCCAGGAGATACCAAATGAATGGGCTAAAGGAGTGTTAATTGATGCTGAAAGCCTTACAGAAGAAAGATTGGATGAGGTATTAAGTGAGTTTATAAAAGATTTTAAGGAGGGTTCCTTGGAAGCAAAAGGTTGGCCTGCTTATATAGTCTCCAAAGCAGTTTTGAATGCCTACACAAGGATTCTGGCCAAGAAGTACCCATCTTTCTACATAAATTGTGTTTGACCTGGCTATGTCAAGACAGACATAAACTACAACTGTGGTATCTTAGCGGTTGAAGAAGGTACTGAAAGAATTTTAAGGCTAGCACTGGTTCCAAGTGGAGGTCCTTCTGGCCTCTTCTTCTCTAATAATGAAGTGACATTATTTTAATTGAAGACAATATGTTTCTATATACTATCAAAATACATGGTCCTCTAATGGCTATACACTTCCCCTTGGGCTTATGTTCTATATCTATGATTTGTGATGTAATAATAAGGCTATACCTCTGTTAAGTCTCTTATCAATACGGGTTCTTTTAGGAAGAATCAATCTGTTTCTGGTGCTTCTTGGAAGCCAATGTTAGTTCTTGGTGATGATATGTTTCAAGAGAAATGTTACTAGTTTGCAAGGGATTGTCACAAACATTTGAGGGACCTTCCTCAATTACACTAGCTAAAAAAAAAGATAATCATTGCAATTGTCAAACTTAATTATCCAATCTCTCACATTAATCATACACGAAAATCTGAAATACTCTCTCTCTCTACCAAAAATCAAAATTGGAAATTAAGTTTTTGTTTTCCTTCATCATGCCATGCATCGCCTTGCCAAAGTTAAATTAAAACTTATATTAAAAACATAAATAAATTATCATAAAGAGCCAGTCCAGACACAAACCCAATTAATAACCAAATAGTTCCCTTAGTTAGTAAGAAACCATAGCAAAGAAATTGTCCAATAAAATCATAGGTTTCTTGTGGTGCTAAATAGAATCGATCATTTTAAATTGAGAGACTTAAGCTCATACACCATGTCAAGGTAAATTGATCAAGTACATATTTAGATTTTTTTTTTTTTTTTTTTTTAGAGGAAAATACTTATTTAGATTGATCACGGTTAATACCCGTTTTTGACAAGAAGGGCCCAACAGCAGAAAAGCCCAATATAAAAAAAAAAAAAAAAATGAAGAAGGAAAAGATTGAGGAACAAGATAAAAGAAAATGGGTCATGAGAGCCCAGAGAAAGAAGTAAAAGCCCAACAGGCCAGCAGGCCCACAGGTGTAGTAAGAGGTAAAAACAAGGCAAATGGCCCATGAGAACCCAAGGAAAGAGGTAAAAGCCCAATGGGCTAACATGGCAAGAAGTGACAGCCAGCAGACCCATAGGCACAACGAGAGGTAAAAGTAAAGCAAATGGACCATGAAAGCCCAAGGAAAGAGGTAAAAGCCCAATGGGTCAATGTGGCAGGAAATGATAGCCAGCGGGCCCATAGGCACATAAGAGGTAAAAGTAAAGTAAATGGGCTATGAGAGTCCAAAGGAAGAAGTAAAGCCCAATAGACCAGCAAGTCCATTAACACAACAAGTGGTGGAAAAAAAGGAATAATGTGCAAGCCAGTAGGTTATGGAGGCTCGAGGAAATAAGAAAGAAGAAGAGCAAAAGCCCAACAAATTGGTCTGGAAAGAACTTATGCCAAGTAAACACACAAGCCCGGGAAGGGATGAAAAGAAATAAGGCAACAAAAGCCCATGCCCTCTTCCGTAGAGGATAAATACGAGTAGAAGAGACACGCAGCAGAATGAAACAAGACTAGTCTGCTACGGCAGAAACAACGTTAGAACGAAAGAAAACAAAAACAAAGGATAGTGGAGCAAGCACACAATGACCTGAGCACCACCAATCTATACCCAGCCAATATAAGAGAGGTGGACCCACGGTCAAGGGGTTTAGAGGGTGTGGTTTGGTGGTGGGGGGAAAATAGTTTATCTTTGGTTTCCAACCAAGGCTTCTTTTGGGAATATACTCTGCTGGGATGGTATCTTACCCAAAAGAGATGGTAGATGGCTAGGACCACCTGATGCATGCCATAGAGGTAGGTGATGAAGTAGCCAAATCCTTATCCATTCGAACCCAGAGGTAGAGGTTTGTAGCAAAATCAAACAAAAGGGAATTTTGTCATGAAATGAGTAGCAACAAAGTGAGAATGTACTGAGCAATGGTAGTGGCTGGACAACCAATGGATTGTTGGACAGTCCTGAAGAGATTCTCATAACAAACCAAAAACAGTTGATAAAGCTCTAGGGGTAAAAGGGAGAAATCCCATGGAATCAAATCACTATAAAAAGGAGAAGTAGCCATAGATGAGAGGAGGAGCGACCAACGATAAGACAATAGTAAAAAGCTGAGAGAGAAAGGATTGCAAAAAAAGAAAAAAAAATGGTAAAAGAAGAGAGAAAACATGGTAGAAAAAAAGGCATGCATCAATAAACCATCTTTTCCCTCCCTCTTAGCAAACCCACTCTTTTGAATCACAAAAGTAGTAACAAGTAGTCATTTAGACCCATTCTCCAAAGTGCTCAACTTTGATGGCAAAATCTTATGACAAGGTTGTTCAAGTTGAGGTTCAAGTTCCTTCTTAGTTCACTTTCTGCGGAAAGATTCAACACTCAACTTTGATTGCAAATACATATAATTTTACTCGTTAGAACTTATATTTGTTGTATTAGTTGTTCTACCATGGCATCTTTTATCATATTTGCTGTATTAGTTGTTTTGTCGTGGCATCTTTTATCATATTTGCTGTATTAGTTGTTCTACCGTGACATCTTTTATCATATTTGTTGTAATTGTTGTTCTACCATGACATCCTTTATTATATTTGTTGTGTTAGCTGGTCTTGTGTGGCATCCTTTATCATATTTGATGTATTGGTTGTTTTGTCGTGTCAGCTATTTTGCCATTTTACTCCCTTCTATTGTAGCTGACCCACCTGACCACACTCTCTGCTTAATGTGTTTCATCGTCTGCACCCCTAGATTGCTTGGCTTGTGCACAAACTGGCCTGTAGCATGGTCTTGCTAAGGTACTAGGCTAGTCCCAACTTCCCAACCCACGATTCAAAAGGCCTAAACATAGCAAAACGAGCCCCAACCTATTAACACAAAAGAGGCACCCACAATCACTAAAGACTAAAAAGGCTGTTTGGTACTAGATTTTTAACAATAGTTTTCAGTGTTTAAACACTGAAAACTGTTGTTCCAGAAAAAACAACATGTTTAGTAGACAAGTTTTTTTTAAGAGTGTTTGAGTTATGTTACTCAAAATATGGTGTTCAAACACTAATTTTAGAAAGCTCCTCATACCAGTTTTCAAGATGCAAAAATAGTTGTTCAGTGTCATTTTTGTAAATAATTAGAAATACATGGGTCCCACTTTAATTAGACTACACCTTTATTAACTCTCTCTCCCACGCCATGTCAGCCCTACCCTCTGAGCCGTCTCTACTCTCTCTACCATCTCCATCCTTCACACTAAGTAAGTTCTACAAACCCCAGCCCTTGTTGCTGTCCCTCTTGCACAACAGCAGCCTCACACACCATCAGCGTTTAAGGCTCCATCATTAAGGAACAGAACATGAACATGAACCTGAACCAAAAATTTTGATGAGATCAAGAAAGAGAGATATATTACCTTATCAAGAGATGGGTTTTCATGATTTGCCACTAAAATCATCTATGACCTTTGGAGATAAAATTTAAAAAAATAAATAAATAAATAAATAAAGAAAAAAAAAAAAAAAAAAAGATGGTCTAAGGTCTGAAGTGTCCATTTGGGAATAGCTTATTTAGCTGAAACTGGAAACTTTTTACTGAAACTTTTCTTTTCTTCCTGTGGCTGTGCGTGGAAACTACAGGTAAGGTTTCTCCTGCTCTAAATTTAGGAAGTTTGAATATTCAATGGCTAGCAATTGTCCCACACTTACAAGAAAGACATGGGTTTGTTATTTTAGTACCTATAGGCCTCAGTTTGTGAACCTAATCTATCATTATATTAATGGAAAAAGGCTACTATAATTGTTATTATATTAGATTAGGAATGATGCAACGGTTGTATGTCAGGAAAGGAGTACTCCACAGGCTTTGAGAGTTGTATCTGATAGAGTAATAGGCTTGGACTTTATCAATTTGAGTTTGTCACCATGTGAAAGGGAAAGATTGCTTTATGGTTGATATTTATCTTCTTTATCATCCTTCTAGTGACGTGTATTCATCTCTAATTTATTGTAGGAGGCAGCAATGCTTTTCAAGCCTAGAATATCTTTTTAGCCCCTATAACGTAGGAATAAGAAATTATATATTATCTAAGTTAACTGTCATCCTCGCACTACCATTGTTCAGAAATTTGACCAGCAATATTTTTAAGCTTTGCGGCATCAAGGGAATAATGGATTAGCCGTGGGATTGATAAATTAAGATATAATATTAGCTTCAACTATAAATTAGATTGATCAGATATCTATCATTCAGTCATATTGAAGTTTCATGAATATCTATGATTATATTAATGGCAAAATCTAATTAGGCAGCAATATTTTTCAACCCAAAAATCTTATCAAAGCTGAAAGTGAATGGGATAGTTAAGTGAATAGATGGAAAATTTTGGAAATATCAGTGATGTCCAAAATTATATTGTTTAAGTATGAAAACAGATTTTAGTGGGAAATTTGTGTATTGATGGACCTATGTTTAGTGTTGCTAGGTTCTAATTCTACTGATTATTGTGACTCAAGGGTGGTTGATTTCATTTTTGCAACTAAGAGGTAAGTGGTGTTTACTAATTTGGGGATTTTCCCAAAAACAGTTTTGATTATGAAACTATTCTTAAATCAAAGAAATATGTTGATATTCTATAAATATATTGATATCCTATAAATGTTTGATGTGCACATTGTATGGAAACGTTGACTATTCGTTATATGAAAAATTTGTGGGATAACCTAAACTTATTTAAACTTGTATGTGTGGATAAATCTTTGTATTTTTGATGAGTATTATGACTGGATTGTTTGTTGTGGGCATCTTGAAATTTGTTTTGAATCCTATGACAAGTCGTGATTAAAAGCTCAGTGTTGTATTTAGTTCTTAGCAAGTGACAATCATACTGTAACTAGTCCTTAGCAAGGGACGGTCCTAGAAAAGGGGATAGTGCACATTTGATAGCTCCTTAATAAGGGAGTATACTATTGAGGATCCGAAAAGGGAGCTCCTTAGCAAAGGAGTGCACCTTTAGCTTCCAAAGGAACTACCCTTAAGAAAAGGGATGAAAACGGAATTCCAATCCTAAAAGGAGACAGCACAACCCTATCAATGGGGCGTAAACGTTGACCACGAGAAAAGCATAGGAAATTGTTTGTATAATGGTGTTGGTAAATCATAATGGCTCACAATATAATGATATTTTTATATGAAATATTTGATGTTAAAATTATAGATAGTTTTGCAAATTATAACTTTGTTGTATGGAATATTCATTTAAAAGGTTTGTTCCCACACCCCAGTATTAGTGAATTCCACTTATTGAGTTATCTCACCCCCCCCCCCCCCCCCTCTTATTCCCCCTTACAGATACATTAGAAGGATCATTGGAGTAGAGATTCTTGGAAGACAACAGTAACAAATTATATTGTGAAACTGAGGATTTCATTATTATTTTTATGGTATTGAATATTGTACTGGAGAATTATTTTGAGGATATTTTATCATTGGTAGAATTAGAGCTCTGACAATTGTGATGAGATTTTAGGTTATTGGTTGCTTTTATTTAATATTTTTATGGATTATTTAGATTGAATAGACTTTTATTATTTATGTTTTTGGGGCGTTACAATTGAAACTCTTCATCAAATACCTTCAACCATACACAATAAAAATTTTATCATTCATACTTTTTACTTTATCATTCTACATGAGTCTAGGTGCAATATTTAGCTTACTTAGTTTTTAATGAACACCCATTTTAGGCAAGGAAAAAAAAAA
>JARYZH020002432.1:0-15878 GCA_030021035.2 Notholithocarpus densiflorus | reverse complement strand
TTTTTTTTTTTACAGGATAAAAATTCTATTCTAACCTAATCTAAGTGTATATGTGTGTAAAACTCCTTCTTAGAGACTTAAACTCCAGCCCTTGCCTCTCACACCTCACAAGTACTTATACTTGTAGAGTGACCATCACACTAAGGATATGTAGTTGTTTCAATTTTTGAAACACGTAGTATGTACTTAAAAGATTTGACCCTTTTATATAAATATATATATATTTATTTATTTATTTATATACATATTGTAGGGCAACAAATTGTGCACTCAAGTCCAAAGCACGCAGGACTTGGGCCCAATAAGTCTGCTGCAATAAATTTGTAGAGAGTGAATTAAAGAATTAGGTCTGAATAGCGAGGACTACGTTCAACCTATTCTTACAAACGAACTAAAAGGCTAATCAAAAGGCCCAAAGCATATCGAGATAATTTGGCATAAGTAAGTTTTATTTCGGTCCGAGGAGGAATCCTCTTATGTAATTCACGTTCTAGTTCTTTGCTTCTTTTCTTTTCTTTTTGGTCTTTTTCTTTTTGCTCAAAAAGGAATCCCCCTTTACAATGGAGGGGGAGTGACACTATATAATCATCTTCTAAACATCCTAACCTTACACTTGTCATTCATCTAAGGCGTCCCTTGATACTTGTCCCATCAGATCTTTTCTTTGGCTTCCCTGTAAGAGGTAATAGTCTTGGTAGCACTGTTCAGAGGTCTTCTCCACATAAATGCGGCTAGAAAAGTAGTTGCAGGGTATTCAATGTGGTGGTAGCAGCCTTTCTTCAGATATTTCGGGGATCTTTTCCTTCCCAGTAAGCTCACCAAGGTCGTTTCTGTCATTGGAGATTCCAGGAGGATTACTTCAACCACTGGGATTCATCCTTGAACCGAAATCTTCTTATCCGAGGATTATACCCTCCTCGGACAGAATCGCCGTTTCCTATGTGCGAATCTTTTGAAAGTAAAATATTTAATAAATGCCACACTGTTCGGCCCATGAGTCTTCCTCGGACTAAGCCCACAACCCAAGATGCGTGACTCTTGGTTATTTGTCCCCACAATAGCCCCTCAAAACTTCAATTTTTCCCTCCCATCCGAGGAGAAAATGTGAGGTTTTGACTTTCAAGAGATAAAGACGGGATATTTAATTCACACGTGCGGGGATGTGACTTAATTGCGTTTCGTGATTACCTCTGACGCTTCGCAATCCCCGAAGCAATTATTAATTACTCCAGGGGGCGTCTTGTCTCCCACATCTAACGGTTGATGCGCAGATCTAACGGCTGATATTTCCCTTGAAATTATGAGCGGGATAATTTCCCCTCTCTCTCTATTAATATAAAGCCTTGAGGGATTATTTACCTTCTTCTTCAAAGAAACTTCAAGCGCTCCAGAGAACTCTAACGCTCCTGTCTTTTAAAAAACGCCAAACTCCCAAATCTTTGTCGTTATTTCTCGTGAGAGGTCTTCGAAGGTCTTCTCAGAAAGCTTTCAGATACTAGCGTTTGTAATCCCGTAAGTTTGTTTAGTTTTTGTATTAGAGTTTGCTTGTCGGTCTATCTCCTCGGCCTCCCTATTTTGTTTCCTTACCCTCAGAAATCATCTATTCTGCCTTTAGGTTGTAAAAAATGGGTAGATTTGAGCGTCTAGTAGATTCCCCAGCCAAAATAGAAGCCTTTAAGCAGAAATATAATATACCCCTGGAGGTTGGCCTGCGGTATTGTTCCTCAGAAGAAATCGTTATACCTAGAGAGGCAGGAGAAGTGGTCATTCCTATAATAGCCTTCATAGAAGGGGGAATGACCCTTCCAATGGGTAGGATAACCCGAGAGTACCTTATAAATCATAGGTTATGCCCTCACCAATGCGCACCCAACATGTTTAGGATTCTTGGGTGTATCGATGCTCTAGACCAGCATCTTCATTTGGGCCTCACCTGGCACGATGTGGTTCACCTGTACGAGTGCCACTCGCAAGCCGACGGAGGATTTTATCTCAAGTCCAGGTCGTCCGTTGTGAGGCTCATCTCGTGTCTCCCCAAGTCAAACAAAAGGATGAAAGATGACTACCTCATCGCTTCAGGGGCATGGCACGATGGTCGACCCTGCCCAACTCGGGAGAGAGAGACAGGTGGGATATCCTAGAGTTAGATCCCTTGACATAGGATTTAGTTTTTATCCTACATCCATGTTTCCCCATTACAATCTCTTTTGACAATAGATTCTCATTGTTCAATCGCACCTGACCTTTTGGTTACTTTTGCAGATAGAACACTTGTTGCTCCTCGGCTAAGTCACACCAACGTGGTTGCTCTCAACTACCTTCTTAGGTCGGAAATTTTTGTGAGCGAGGATCGACAATTACGAGCTGTTCACCTCGTCCCAGATTTTGAACCCATTTCGAGGGTTTTTCAGGAAGTTGGAAACGCTATTAGAGCTGGTGATCGTCGGATTAACCATATCGACGTGTCAAAACCCGACTTTCTGTCCTGAGACGACCTTCCTCCTGTCATTCTGCCAGTCTCTCAAATCCCTCCTCAACTTGTGCTTCCATTACAACAAGTCCCTCTCGGAGCTGAAGTCGCAGAAGAAAAGGAAATAGCTTCTTCACGGGCGTCCTTAAACGAGGAGATAGATCAGTTCCATTTTGAAGGGGAAGAAGGTAGACCAGAGAGGCCGGTGCAGCTCTCGGATTTTGAGGACGACGCCGACAGACTCTCCGTAGCTATCCAGCCAACATTAATTGTTTCCCGAGTAGATTCAAGCTCAGAAGAACAAGGAGAGATGAGTCTGAAAGAAAGGTCATCTTTGAAAGGCTTGGTAGCCAACAGAGGCAAGAAAGGAGCCTCGAAGGGCCCATCTCAGGCTTTGGCTCCTGCCAATCTACCCCCTCCGCCTCCTCTTCCTGCTGATCTTGGACTTCGCGCCATCCCTGACTTGAAGAAGAAGAAACCAATGCAGGAAATAAAAGAAGGCGAGGTGATTCCTCCGAAGAACTCCAAACAGCAGAAGACTAAAGACCCAAAGGAAAATAAGGCAAGCTCTGTTGATAGCAGAGAAGATGCTGAGGTGCGTAGACAACAGCGCTTCTGGGCCCCTCGGATTGAGTTGGATGGGGCTCAAATTCCCTGGGATGCCACAATCAGGGAGTCCTAGAGAGGTCACTCAGCCCATCTGGCCCAAGCTTTAGAGCAACCCCTCTTGCTCCCACGGGATATGGAGGCCCTTAGGCGCACCAAGCAGCCCGAGCTTTTCATGTCCTTGAAGAAGGATCTCGCCTTGGTAAGCTAGATTTATTTAGTAATTTAAACGTTATAAAGTTATTGATCTTACCAGTATTATTATACTTGCCTTTACATACATGTCTTCTTTGCTACTGTTATGTAGGTCACTCAACAAGTCTACGTGGCCGAAGAGTGGGTTCGAAATGCTCAAAATAGATGTGAGGCTGAGTCCCACTCTCGCCGTGAAGTTGAGAAGACTCTTGGGAGCCTGAAAGAGGAGAAAATGCAGCTGGCCGAGAAGCTGAAGATTTCAGAGCGAGAATGCTCGAGTGCCAAGGCTGGGCTAAAAAATGTTGAGGCCCAGGCCGAGGACCAGAGGAAACAGCTTTACACGACCCAGCTAAATTTGGCTACTGAGAAAGCAGCAGTGCTAAGCCTGAAAGCTGAATTGCAGAAAGCTAAGGAGACAGTACTAAAAGCGATGGAAGCTGCTAAGTCCGCGGAGAAGGCGGCATACGAACGCGGGGTAGGGGAAACGAAGGAGAGGTTGACTCAGGAGGTGGCTGAGGTGTGCAGGGAGTATTGCACGGAGACTTGGATGGAAGCACTTAATCGTGCAGGGGTTCCTGCTGATTCGGAGCTGAGGAGATCTGAGACCTGAACACATCAGGGAAATTCCGACCAGCCCTCCGATGGCCATTAGTCTACGCCTCCCTCCTCCTGAGCAGATAGCTACTATAAGTGCCCCTGTCGGAGTTGCTGAGACCTCCAAGGGAGTCATTAAAGATAAGTCCGCCGAGGATTCCCTTACCATCAAGGACGTTGTTTCTCAGGCCAAGGCAGTTGAGAAAATGTCTGATGCTGAGGGTGCCAAGATCAAGGCTATATGTCCCGAGAAGGACTCTCAGTCTTTGAAGAAGTAGCTGTAAAAAAAAAAATTTGTTTAAGTGTAGCCCCTTTTTTTTTTTGTTTAAGTGTAGCTTCTGCAAGCACTTATGATGTACTTACTTTATTTTTTATTAAAGAGTAGACTTGTCTTTCTTACCTTTCGCATTTATACTTTTGTCATTTGCTTTTGTTAAAATTTGAGATGACTTCCTATTTATATGTTAAGGCTTTTCAAAAAAAATATTTATAATTGATGACCTCATCATGTTCCTATTTTAAGGCTCGACGTTTTCGTAATGAAGAATAACAGCAAGGACTTGTTATAACTTAAGTTCCAATGAATGCATTATATAAAGAAAATACTAGGAAATAACTTAAGATGAATGCATTAAGTTCCAATGAATGCATTAAGTTCCAATGAATTGTGCATGGTCAGAGGGCCTTGCAATAACTTAAGATTTATTCGATGATGCTAATGAAATGTTATTATCTAGTAACCCAAAGGTGTGTTAACTTTCCCAAAGTATCTGGTCCGAGGACATCAGGCATGTCTAAGGTTTTGTTCAAACACTTTTATAATAAACCTAAGTGTAGTAATTTCCCCAAAGCATCTGGTCCGAGGACATCAGGCATTACTAAGGTTCTGTTTAAACATTTTTATAATAAACATAAGTGTAGTAATTTTCCCAAAGCATCTGGTCCGAGGACATCAAGCATGACTAAGGTTCTGTTTAAACACTTTTATAATAAACATAAGTGTAATAATTTCCCCCAAAGCATCTGGTCCAAGGACATCAGGCATGACTAAGGTTCTGTTCAAACACTATTATAATAAACCTAAGTATAGTAATTTCCCCAAAGCATCTGGTCCGAGGACATCAGGCATGACTAAGGTTCTGTTTAAACACTTTTATAATAAATATAAGTGTAGTAATTTCCCCAAAGCATCTGGTCCGAGGACATCAGGCATGACTAAAGTTCTGTTTAAACACTTTTATAATAAACATAAGTGTAGTAATTTCCCCAAAACATCTGGTCCGAGGACATCAGGGATGACTAAGGTTCTGTTTAAACACTTTTATAATAAATATAAGCTACTTCTTCACACAACACACAAGTTTAATGATAAAGGAAATTCTTATTAGTAATAATACCTTTTCAGGTTATTTACATTCCAAGGACGAGGTATTACACGTTCGTCTAAACCTTCTAAGAAGTATGCCCCTATACCTGCTTCCGAGGTGATGCGATATGGTCCTTCCCAATTGGGTCCTAGCTTTCCCCACGCTGGGTTTTTTGCAGTGCCCAGAACTTTCCTCAATACCAAGTCACCAGGTGTTAGTGGCCTCCAGTGTGGCTCCCACAAATCCCCTCGTGTAGCTCTTCTAAGATGACCTCTATCGCTTCAAGATGAAAACATAGTAGATATGGTCCGGCAAAAGAGCGCTTGTATAATTTTCGATTTTCGAACAACCAGAAGCGAGGTGCCTTTCTTCGTATTTTTTCTGCCTCCAATTTATTTTCCTGCAAGAGGTCTTCCTTTAAAAACGATATGATGGGATCCATCCAGCTAGGTTCCACTCGGACATGACAAATCTGGGTTAACTTTCCCCCTGCCTCCGTGGGCTTGTACAAGTCTTCTACGAGGATAATTCGAGGTAAGCTTTGCGCCAAGGAGGTTGCAAGTGTAGCCAGAGAATCTGCATGCGAATTGCTACTTCTGGGGATGTGCAGTAGGCTGAATGACTCAAATTTTAATAGCAACTGTTTAACTTGACTTAAATACTTCTGCATTCTTTCATCCCTCGCCTCTAATTCACCCTTCACTTGACCAACGACTAATTTGGAGTCTGAAAATATTTTTACTTCTTTTCCCCCCAGCCTTTGAACCATGGCCATTCCTTCCAGCAGAGCTTCGTACTCGGCCTCATTATTGGTGGCTAAGAAACCCAACCTCAATGATTTCTCTATTGTTAGTTGTTCAGGAGAGATTAGGACCAATCCCAATCCAGAACCTCTTTGGTTTGCTGCACCGTCGACATACACTTTCCAGTATAGGGGTTCTTGCAGCGAGATGAGGCCAACCGATTTTTCATCCATGTGCTGCGGTGCTGACACATTTTCTAACGAGGCTTCATCAAATTCGGCCACCAGGTCTGCGAGGATCTGACCCTTGATAGAGGTGCGAGGCATGTACTTGATGTCAAAAGCCCCTGGAATTGTACCCCATTTAGCAATCCTGCCTGTATAGTCAGCACTTCGGAGTACGGCCCTAATTGGGAGTTGAGTTAAAACGATGACAGTGTGTGCCTGAAAATAGTGGGGGAGCTTCCGCGTGCCATGGACCACAGCCAAGATGGCCTTTTCCAATGGTAAATAGCGCACCTCGGCTTCATGTAACGATTTGCTGACGTAATAAACCGGCCGTTGCACACCACCGTCAACTCGAATTAACACCAGACTTACAGCATTGGGAGCAACGGCTATGTAGGCGAATAAAACCTCATCCTCCTGAGGACTGGACATGATGGGAGGCCGGGAAAGATATTCCTTAAGCTGCTGGAAGGCCTTAGATTACTCCTCGGACCACTCAAATCCCTTCCACTTTTTTATCAAGAGGAAAAAAGGCCGGCATCTGTCTGCTGAACGAGAGATAAACCGATTTAAAGCAGCAATCATCCCAGTAAGTTTCTGAACCTCTTTGGGATTACGAGGAGAGTGTAAGTTGCTAATCGCCTTGATTTGATCGGGATTGACTTCAATTCCTCTGTGTGTTACCATGTATCCCAGGAATTTGCCCGATCCCACACCAAACGAGCACTTGGACGCATTTAGGCGCAACTTGTGTTTCCTCAAGATTTCAAAGATGCTTCCGAGGTCATCAACATGCTCGAATACCACCTTGCTTTTCACCACCATATCGTCTATGTAGACCTCAATGCTCTTCCCTAATTGAGGCTCAAACATTCTCGTCATCATCCTTTGATAGGTTGATCCAGCGTTTTTTAGACCGAAAGGCATCACCTTGTAATGGTAGTTTCCGACGGGGGTGACAAAGGCAGTCCTCTCCTGGTCTTCCAAGGCTAAAGGTATTTGGTGATATCCTTAGAAGGCGTCCAAGAAGCTCATCCGAGGGTGTCCCACCGTTGCGTCCACCAACTGATCTATTCATGGCATGGGGAATGGATCTTTTGGGCAAGCCTTATTTAGATCGGTAAAGTCCACGCACACTCGCCACTTGCCACTCTTTTTCTTTACCACCACAGTATTAGCCAGCCACTCAGGGTAAAACACTTCCTTGATAGCTCCTGCTTGCTTAAGCTTTCTCACATCTTCCTTAACGGCATCTACATGCTCCTTGGATGGGCGTCGAGGTGGTTGCTTTTTCAAAGTAATGGACGGGTTAACATTTAAGTGATGACAGATAAAGGTTGGGTCCACTCCCGGGGCCTCATAAGCGCTCCAAGCGAATACATCGACGTTCTTCTTAAGAAATTCTATTAACTCCTCTCTCTCGCGAGACGGCAACTGGGACCCCACTTGGAAATATTTCTCCGGATCATCCCCTATAATGATCTTCTCTAAGTCGTCACATTTTGCCTCCTCGGAATGCCCATCGATAGGCAACTCTAGAGTTTTTAATTGCTATGAGCTTCCCTCCGCGACTATCGGCGATTCAGCTTCAGGTTGATGGGATATGGCCGCCACCAGGCACTGTCTAGCTATGGATTGGTTTCCAAGGATTTCTCTAACCTGACCCTCGGAAGGGTACTTCACCCTTTGATGCAGAGTGGAGGAGACAGCCCCTAGAGTGTGAAGCCAAGGTCTGGCCACAATAGCCGTATACAGAGAATAAACGTCCACCACAATAAAGTTAACCTCTACCACCTCAGGACTGGTTTGTACAGATAGCCTAATCTGACCTTTTGGCATAACGGTTCTTCCCTCGAAACTAACCAGGGGGGAGTCATAGGCGGTTAGATTCTCGGACTTTAACCCCAAACCTTTAAACAGGTCGGGATACATCACCTCCACGGCACTCCCTTGGTCCACCAACACCCTCTTCACATCATACCCACATATCCTAAGCGTAATCACTAAGGCATCGTCATGGGGTTGGATAGTTCCGACCTTGTCTTCGTCTGAGAAACCCAGAACTGGTTGTGTTTGCATCTTGATTCGTTTTTACTCGAGCTTACTATCCTCGGCCAGTGACCGAGCCACAGACATCACTCTGTACGGACAGGATCCTGTTCTTCCGGGGGCAGCGAAAATGACGTTTATCGTTCCTAGGAGAGGGCCTGAGGAAGCTCCTCTTCTAGAATCAAATCCAGTCTGTCCTGCTTGGCTACTGGAATGATGCAACAGATCCTTCAATCTTCCTTCTCGGACAAGCTAATCCAAATGGTCCCACAGATTCCTGCAGTCTTCAGTAGTATGTCCTTGATCCTGATGGTATTGGCAGTAGAGGCTTTGGTTGCGCCTCATAGCATTCCCAGCCATTTTGTTCGGCCATTTAAAGAACGACTCGTTCTTAATTTTTTCCAAGACTTGATGAACTGGTTCTCGGAATACCACGTTGACAGCTTGGGTGTTGGAGGAATCTGACTGCCCGGCGAAGTCTCTCCGAGGCCGATTGTTACTGAATCGGTCCGACCTGAAATCCCTACGCTCTTGAGGGTTAACCTTTGTTTTACCCTTTCCTTGCTGCTGGTCTTCTTCAACTCTTTTGTACTTGCTTATTCGATCCATAAGCTGACACATACTGGTAACAGGTTTACCAGTGAGGGACTTCCTTAATTCGTGCTCGGCAGGCAAGCTGCCTTTAAAAGTACTGATGGCCACATCCTCAAAGTCACCATCTATTTCCTTATACGTCTCACAATATCTGTCCGAGTACGTTTTCAAGGTCTCCCCCTCCCGCATGGACAAAGATAATAAAGAATCCAAGGGGCGAGGCACCCTACTGCATGTGATAAAACGAGAGCCAAAAGCCTGCATAAGTTCTTTAAAGGAATTTATGGAGTTAGCTTTCAACCCATCGAACCACCTCATGGCCACGGGCCCCAAACTGGAAGGAAAGACTTTACACATCAAAGCCTCGTCCCTAGAGTAGACAGCCATTTTCTGGTTGAATTGGCTTACGTGCTCTATTGGATCCGTTCGGCAGTAGTAAGTGGTGAAAGTGGGTTGATGGAATCGCCGAGGAAGTTCTGCCCCTTCGATGCGACGCATAAAGGGGGATCTAGAGATTTGATTCAACGCCTTGCTCATGGCCTCATTTTCCAGCCCCTTGAGAGGTGGACTCTTACGTTTTCGCTTATGAACATTTTCTTTGTCACAGGAAAAAGGCTCACTCGATGGTGTCCTAGGCCCGCGTCTGTACATAACGTCATCTTCATCATTTGAAGAAACGCCAGAACTAGAAGGAGCTCGTCGTTGGTGTGCATGGCGTAGCTCCCGCTTTAAATCATCGATTTCCCTTTGCATGGCCCTGTTACTCTGCTCCTGAGGGAAGTGATTCCCCATTTGCGGGTGACTTCCGCTAGTCTGTGTGGTATGTGGGCTACCCTCCCTATCTCTTATACGCTCAAGATTGTGGAAGGCATCTTGTCGATGGGAGCCCCTAGATTCCTGCTGATGGGGACCTGATCCTACCATGGTGAAACATCGCGCTCACTATTACACAAATTCTTTCCCACAGACAGCGCCAATTGTAGGGCAACAAATTGTGCACTTAAGTCCAAAGCACGCAGGACCTGGGCCCAATAAGTCCGCTGTAATAAATTTATAGAGAGTGGGTTGAAGAATTAGGTCTGAATGGCGAGAACTACGTTCAACCTATTCTTACAAACGAACTAAAAGGCTGATCAAAAGGCCCAAAGCATATCGAGATAATTTGGCATAAGTAAGTTTTATTTCGGTCCGAGGAGGAATCCTCTTATGTAATTCATGTTCTAGTTCTTTGCTTCTTTTCTTTTCTTTTTGGTCTTTTTCTTTTTGCTCAAAAAGGAATCCCCCTTTACAATGGAGGGGGAGTGACACTATATAATCATCTTCTAAACATCCTAACCTTACACTTGTCATTCATCTAAGGCATCCCTTGATACTTGTCCCATCAGATCTTTTCTTTGGCTTCCCTGTAAGAGGTAATAGTCTTGGTAGCACTGTTCAGAAGTCTTCTCCACATAAATGCGGCCAGAAAAGTAGTTGCAGGGTATTCAATGTGGTGGTAGCAGCCTTTCTTCAGATATTTCGGGGATCTTTTCCTTCCCAGTAAGCTCACCAAGGTCGTTTCTGTCATTGGGGATTCCAGGAGGATTACTTCAACTACTGGGATTCATCCTTGAACCGAAATCTTCTTATCTGAGGATTATACCCTCCTCGGACAGAATCGCCGTTTCCTATGTGCGAATCTTTTGAAAGTAGAATGTTTAATAAATGCCACACTGTTCGGCCCATGAGTCTTCCTCGGACTAAGCCCACAGCCCAAGATGCGTGACTCTTGGTTATTTGTCCCCACACATATATATATATATATATATATTTATATTTATACTTGTGGAGTGACCATCACATCAAGGGTATGCAGTTGTTTCAGTTTTTGAAACACGTAGTATGTACTTAATAGATTTGACCCTTTTATATATATATATATATATATATATATATTTATATATTTTTATTTATTTATTTATACCTGCATGCGGTTTTGTAATTTTAAATCACAATATAAAAATAAAAAATAAAAAAAGAATCTAACACTAACACAAATACTCCTCCTCGAATATTAAACCCTCCCCACAATGAGACTAGGATATTCAATTAATGGTAAGACTTAAAATTTCCTTTGGAGCCAAATGAAAAGGAACGGAAAACTTTAAGGAACAGGGTGCTTATGACGCTCCTCGTGCTTTCTAGTGGGCTTGTTCTTGTTCTTGATTACGGGACACATGTTGCTTTTTTTTTGCTAACACATAACTTATTACGCAGCAATTGCTGCATACTAAAACTTTTCCCTCCGTTTTTATATCGTTGATATTTAAGTATCAGTGGGGTGTGGTTGGATTTGTTTATGCATGGATAATGTTGGCAATTAATTTTCGGGTAATGTAAGGTGCATGGTAGAGGATAATGGGAAGTGAATAATAGTTAGGGCATGGCACGAGGCACAAGCTTACTTTCCTCTCTCATCCACACGTGAATCCCCGATGAGGGGCTACTTTTCCACCTTTTTGAAGATGAGTTTTTAGCTCGTAGTTTTTTATTTTCTTAAATGATAAATTTGTTACAAATTTTATTAAAATGGTTTTAAATTGATGTATCAATTAATGTGATTTTGGTACTATTTCAACAATATAATAAATAAATTTTAAATTACTTTTTTGTGTTGGTACTTGGAAATATATCGATTTGTAAAGTTTTTGTAGTAGATTTTATAATATCCCTAATATTACTTTCTTTTTTTTCCTCACAAGGTTTGCTTTTCCCACTATGCTTCCACAAAATACTTGAGGTCTTACTTTTTTCTTTTTTGAAAGATATCTCAGTTTAAACTGTATAGTTTAGAGAAATAATAAGTTAAAACTAATAGATTAATGAATTAAACATTAAACACTAAGATGTTAAAAAACAACAAATTGTGCCATAATGTTTTCAAAAGTAATCAATTAAATTCTCAACTTCTACTAAACCTCAATCATATTATTCGTTTCACTTAATTTGAAAAGTAATTAATTTGTTACTTTTTAAAACCTCAATATTTAATTTATTACTTTTTGAAAACTCAAGATTTAATTTGTTACTTTTTTTTTTTTTTACTTCAAAGTTTGATTTATTAATTTTGAAACTATATATAGGTTAGATTTTATACACTCCTAAATTATAAGGTTTATTATGTGTTTTTCCCATTTTTCTCATTTATGGGGGAGGAGTCGAGGAAGCAAGTCAAACCCACGACATGCAACATAAGAGGACATAGTGCCATCAAATTATAAGCCCATTGGCTAGAATCTTTCTTTGAATGCTATAAGTTTTGTATTCTTATAACATGTGCAGTTTACGAGTGGTTCGACCCAATCAATTATGAGACTGTCTTTTGGCATAAGACAAATGAATTTTTTTTTAATTCTTCACAATATCTTATTATATTACTAAACTCATCACACACGCTTTACGCTTGCATTAAGGCTCTTTTTTTTTTCTTTTTTTTTAGGTTTAGTGAAATAATGTTTAAAAGTGAGACAGACATAGTGTCCTAATTTTTAAGATTTTAATAAAAGTTTGAAAGCCTAAAACTTAAGAACTTTTTTAAAAATAATAAATTACTCTTAATCTGTTTGTGTTTTTTATTTTAAAATTATTTAACTAAAAGATAGAGGTATTTTAGAGAGTTTAAAAATTTGTGTGAGGGTATTTTAATACGCAAAATGTTGAAACTCAAACATATAATCATGTTATTAATAGTATAGATAAATAGGGGGAATCTTAATCAAGCTGCCAAAAGTTTTATCAAAACACACAAAAATTCAAATTCAGATAATTGATGTTTATGTTGGGAAATCTTTTGTTACCAGACTAGAATCTAGTAACTGGTTACAAAAGGCTATTAACATGCTATCACAAAATCTTTTGTAATTGCATGTTAAGATTTTGTAATAGCATGTTAATAGCCTTTTGTAACCAATCATTTACTAGAGTCTTTTGTAACAAGAGCAAGAGTAGTTTTTTGTAACAGAAAATGCCGAAGGTACTACAAGGTTTACTACATAAAACTTATAAATTAATATGATTATAAATGTTATTTGTGGGCTTCTTTTTTTTTTTTTTTTGGTAAACTGGAAATTATATTAACTTAAACAGAGAAGGCAGCCGAGGCTGCACAAAGTCTTGGGTGATAAGATCCCAACATATCAGATTCCAAAAGAGAAATAATAAAACTGGGAGGGGGGTTTACAAAGGAGATATCCACATCACAATTTGTAGACCCCATGCGAGCAAGGGCATCGGCACAGCAGTTAGCCTCCCTGAAGCAGTGTCATATCTTAACCTGAGGCAGTTGCAGCAGCATGTCCCTGCAATCATCCACAACAATAGAAAAATCTCCATTAGTGCGAGCAGTACAAGAGATAAGAGACACTGCTGCAATGGCATCAAGCTCGATTTCCACGGCATGGGCCTGCATCTCTAAACAGCGCAATAAACCTTCCCTCAAAGCCCATAGTTCAGCGGCCAAGCTTGAAGTGACTACACAGGCTTTCGCAAAGCCACCAATGCACTGGCCCCTAGAGTCTCGGATAATCCCCCTCCAGCCAACCCCGAAGAGGCTAAGAAAGAACCATCTGTATTTAGCTTCCACCAACCATCCGGGGGTTTCAGCCATTTAACCAACCTAGGAATTTTAATCTTCACTTTCCTCGGGTCAGCAACACAGTAAAGGAACTCCCTAGTTTGCATCTCCACCAATTGCATGAAAGTAGAATTCGTGTACTGCTGCCCAAAGATCTTCCTGTTTCTCTACAACCATAAGTTCCAGATACCCAAAAGGAAGAAAACACACCAAGGGTAGTCCTTATCTCTAGCCAAGAGCGTGCTATTTGAGTTTGCGTATATCCAATCAAGGTAATCACCTGAGAAGGACTGCCACAAGGGAGGGAGCAGTTTGCTTGTCTCCAAAAACATTGGGCCTCAGGACAGTCTCTCAAAACATGAGCAATGGTTTCAATTGGGTCCAAACAACTACTGCAGCCCCCTAGACCTTCAATCCCTCTATGTTCAAGTATAGCATTAACTGATAGGCTATGGTGAAAGCATTTCCACAGAAAAATTTTTATCTTAGGCAATGTACAAAGTTTCCAAAGCCACTTACCTGCAAACTCTTAGGTTTCAAGATTCTCATTGATGGCTAAAAGATAAGCATTCTTCGTTTCAAACTCCCCCTTAGCACTCAAAACCCAGCACCGTTGATCCTCTCTCCAAGCTGATCTTCGGATTGGAGTAGCCTTAATGGCCCTCAAAACATCCGCCGGCAATCAAAAGAAACATTTTCCGTAGCCCGGGTGCCATTGTGCATCAAATCAGTCACTGTAACCTTGTCTTCCCCTCTTTGCAAAGGGCCTTCAACCAGGGATCTGATATTCCCCTCGCTAAGCCATCGGTCATGCCAAAAACTCAGCAAACTGTCATTCCCAATGAGCCATTTGGATCCCAAATCACAGATAGGTTTACCCTTTTTTATGGCTGCCCAAACGCAAGGGGCTTCAACCACCTATTTGAATTGTTTCTAGGTGATTGATGACACATCAATTTATAAGCTTTATGTAGTAAAATTGTAGTATTTTTAGTATCACTCTTTTGAAAGAGTTTAGTTAGGTTATTCTTACTTGCTGGCCAATTAGATTACATTTAGCACAAGCCAATCAGATGTATGCAAACCAAGATTTGTCTATAGAAGTATAAAAACTTTGCACGCAAGCATGACAATCAATTTTATGAATGAAATTTTAGAATTAGCCAAGAGCTACCAAAGAGAGAATTTCTCTTATGAAGGCATTATATCAAAGCCTTCATTCACTCTCTAAGCAACTCCCATTTCCCTATACACTTCTTAATAGTTAGCCTATTCACATAACCTCTACATCATCTAGTATCAGAGCTTGAGATCCCATTCACGCTCTAAGCAGCTCTGATTTCCCTATACACTTCTTAATAGTTAGCCTATTCACATAACCTTTACATTATCTAGTATCAGAGCTTGAGATCCCATGGTGATCAAATTCTTTCAAATCATTTTCATTTTCTGCCTTCACAAAGCCATGAAAATAGGGAGGACACATCCACAGTTGAATGACCTGCAGATTTGTTATCGGGGATACTAAAGCTTAATCCTCTCATGTCATGATTTTCATACCATAATTTCATACTATAAAACCATCGAGTTATTGTTCAATGTAACGTAAATTACATTAAATGTGATAATGTTAATTACTCTCATTTGTGACCATATTAATATCTGCCCAAAGTGACAAAAGGTTTGCGTGCAATGTGTCGCACACAAAATCTTATTCAACCCTATAAAAAGTAACTAATTTTTTTGACAAATTATGAGACAAATTTACTGCTAGTATCAACCTGCTCAAGCACTTAGAATCCTGCTAAAATATCCCACAAGAAGGCCAAGTAATTTTGAAAGATAACAAAAGCAACTTGATGAACAGATGTAAAAATGACAGTTATCCTTCTGGTGAACCAAGAGCAACCAGTCTAGATTTTGGGATTTGAGTTCCTCAGTCAAATAGTTTTCAGCAAAAGATCATACTTGGAATCATATTCGTTCATTGCTACTCACCAAGGTACCACTTCCCCTGATGAGGGGGAAAGCTGTAGCACTGTGAGAATTGATGTCAGGGTGGCAGTATAGCCTAGTGTTGATTATGCAAACCACAAAAATAGAGATGATAATCACAATGAGGCCAAGTGTGCTCACTGTTTTTCCTGAAAATTTGAAGTACTCCAGAGTTGGCGCTATTGGATAAGGTACTATTAAGAAAATTTAAAGGTATATTAAGATACAGGAAAAAAAATTACATTGTTGATTGTCAAAATGAAGACTTACTAAGCGCAAAAAACATTATAGACAAGCTAAACCTGCAAGATAAAGAAATGAATGGCAGATGAGAGATTACATAAAAAACAATTGGAAGTTACAATATATTTTTGTGTACTGAACCACATTGGATTTGAATGGTTGAGTAACCTGATAAAAAATATC
>JARYZH020002431.1:0-15884 GCA_030021035.2 Notholithocarpus densiflorus | reverse complement strand
TTTTTAAATGCAAAATTACTTATTAATTTTTTGTAATTTTGTTCTATTAACATTTGTTTTTTAATTGGTAACATGATAGGATTAATCCACTTATTTTTTTTTTATAAAAAAAACTACCATCCACAAAACAATGTACTTACAATATTCTTTTTTTATTTCTGTAGATTTTGGGCCCGTTTGGTAGAGGAGTTTGAGTAATATTGTTTATAATTTTTTGAAATACGTGTGGGTAAAAAAGTGTGTAAAAATGTGTATAATATTGTTTAAAAACTAAAAATGAGTTGTTTAACAACTCTACCAAATGAGGCCTTTGCCTTCGTCTTTCTACAACTTTCCTTTTTTATTTCTACAGACTTTGCCTTCTTTCTACAACTTTCCTTTGTTGTACTCAAATATTTCTTTAATAGAATAAAACATATTTCACATTAAAAGAATGTTATGTACTCAAATATTTGTACACATTTTCAAATAACAATTGCCATTTTTTGTGTACCAACTCAACTGTCGTAAAAAATGTTATGAACTTTTATGTATATGTAGTTTTTTTTTTTTTGAGAAGTGCAACATTCATTGTGTTAAGTTTTTATTAGTTCTAATTTAAATTCATCATTGAAATGATTTTTATGTCTATTAATAACGGTCAGTAATAATCTGTCACTTAAAATTTATTGTAAAAGTATTGTAAAAATATTTTAGATGTAGCATTTATTTCTTCTTCTTTTTTCCTTTTTTTTATTCAATAAAAAATTATTATTTTATTTATTGAATAATATTTGGTCATATTTTAATACTATCTCAATGAAATAAGTCATAACCTCATTGGGGCCTTATGTAACATAACCTCATTGACCGCCTCATTTGCCTAGAGCCCACCCTAGATACTTGTTCCCATTGACAACCAATATATATACGTTTAATTTAAGTAGTTGTTGGAAGATACCTGGAAGAAGAGGCTGCTTCATTAGTCTCTCATTTAAAATATCAGAACTGAGCCAACAATATTGAATATTCCTCCACACGTGATATTCTTCCAATAAGTTTGTTGTTTGTATTTTAAAAAGGTATGGCTGCTTCCTACTCTGTTTCTTACTTCATTCATTGCTACGATGTTTCCTTGTTGCAAGTGTCCAGGAGCGGACACCCACTACAACTATATTTACACACGCTGCTTTGACTCAGAAGGGAAATTTACCCCACTTGCAAATTTTGTTTTTTATTTGGCTGGCCGCATGCAAATTGATTATGTAGAAAAAAAATAATTACTCTGTCTCACCTTTCTCTCTCTATACGCACTGAACTTTCTTCCTCCCTCTTCCTATCAAACCTTATCTACTCCTTCACAGACCACCCAAGTCAACTTTAGAGAGAGAGCTCCGATCTGTGAGCTTCGATCTCAAAGATAAATTTGCTCTGATCTGTAAGTCTTAGTATCAATATCCTTCATGCACCAGTGCTCTGTCTCATGTCTGTCACTAACAAACACTCCATCCAGATCCAGTGTTCTGCTTTCTTCTTCCCTAACCTTTCGTGCGTCAATTCTTTAAAACTAGTTGAATAATTTTTTTTTAATACATATCTTTAGTATGTTTCTCTATAGCAATTCTATGGACACAGAAAACGCCTCCTCCTCCTCATGTTTTCCTTCTTCTTCTTCTTCTATTGTACCTGGATGGAGGTACGAATACCACGTCTTTATCAGTTTTAGAGGCTCCGACACGCGCAAAAAATTTACAAGCCATCTATACGAAGCATTGAGACGGAATGGCATAACCACATTTAGGGATGATGAAAGTCTCGAGAGAGGAGAATTCATCTCTCCAGAGCTCATGAGAGCAATTGAAGAATCGAGATTTGCTGTCGTCATTTTCTCTAAAAACTACGCTTCGTCGAGTTGGTGCTTGACTGAACTAGCAAAGATCGTCGAGTGCATGGACAAGAAGAAGCTGACAGTTTTGCCTGTTTTTTATGATGTGGATCCTAGTGATGTGCGCAAATTGAGGGGGACTTTTGCAGAAGCTTTTGCAAAACATCTCAACGATAACAATGAGAATGTGCAAACTTGGAAAGATGTTGCGACAAAAGTAGCTGGTATCTCTGGATGGGATTTACGGGATGAGTAAGATTTTATTTTTTTGTTTACCATTTTTCCTGATATTATTTATAGTTACTTTCTGTTGAATGTTTTTAAGACAAAAATATCATTTTAGTCTCTAGATTTTGAGTTTATTGTTAATTTGGTCAATATATTTTGGTAGCAGACAATTTGGACTTTGTTATTTTTAAATTGTAGTCAATTTGATCTTTAACGTCAAATTACAACTTTTCTTACATTTTCTTTCACTTTCTTGGTAACCAAACATCAAGACACAATTCAAATTTACCAATCTCTAACTTTGATAAATACATATATCAACTTAGCAATTAAAAAAAACCCAGATTTGGACTTGACTATAAATTAAAAATAACAGGGACAAAATTGACTTCAAGTTGAAAAAAAAATAGGAACCAATTTGACTGTTTCCAAAATATAGAAACTAAATTGATTTCAAATTAAAATCGACTATTATCAAAATTTAGGGACCAAATTAACTATAGCCACAAAACATAGGGACCAAAATAGTATTTATTTCGCCTATTTTTAACTACCATAAAAATTGAGAGATACACTATTAAGAAATACTATTGTACTTCATTAAAAAAAAAAATGCTTATGTGAAGTTGAAAAATCTCATGATTTTTATTTATTTATTTATAAACCTCATGAAATGTAGTGTTTCTATTTTATGAAACTTGATCATTTTGAGAAAAGTTCCCATGTCTTTAATTTTTTGAGGTTGGAAATTATGAATTATATGTGACACGTTTTAATTTAAATTTTCTCAAATAGTAGGGGTATTGAAAATTATGGAACATAAGATTGAAAAAAAAAGTTTTTTGAGAAATATTTTTTGAGACTCATAAAAGAGTAGATGATAAATTTCAACTATGTTAATCCTCTTGAGAATTAAAAATAAAAAAATTATTTTTGGCCAGAGTGTGAAAAAAGTAGAATTATGGAAAAAACAACATTCCTATTGTTAAGTGAGAACAATGATGTCAATTGAGGTTGGTTTTCCTATTGTATGATGGAGATACAATAATACCACAATTTAATTTAATATTATCTTTTGTGCCAAGGTACTCAAGTAGACACTTAAATTTGTGCCTGAAAAAATTTGAGAATGTGTAGAGATTCATATTAGACAATTGTGGTATAATGATGCCAAGTTTTGTAAAATTATTGAGTCCCTTATTCTTGTGAAATTATGAACATTTATTTTGTTCCTAAAAGTGGTTCCTAGTAATTAGAGACTATTAACTAGGTGTGTTCACCAAACCGCTCAAACAACACGACCACACCCAAAATGACTAAAACTGCCCATCAAATGGAATAATTGCACCACACTGCAAGTGGAAATTAAATGCACTGCACCAGACTATGCGGTGCGATGTGCATTTTATGATAAAAAACTGCACACAACTATACTGCACTGCACTGTACCCCCATATATATACATATATATATATATTTCACGTTAAATATATATTAAAATTTTAATATTATATGAATTAAATGGCCAACCCAGTGTTAGTGCATTCATGTTTCACGTTAAAAACGACTTCGTTTTGATTAAATACAAAATCAAAAGTTCAAAACCTCATTCATTTCTCCTTCTCACACTCTCACCATTTTCTCCCAAAACCCTCTCACTCTCAATAGGCATGACTAGTGTATATGGTACACTATTATGGACCTTATGGTTGTTGTTTGTTAAGCATTTTAGTGTTACGTATTATATTTGTTTAACATGTATAATTGTGAGTGGTACTTTTTGTTTACTGTCAATTTGTCTTGGATTTTTTTTTGTCTTGTATATATTTGTATTACTTTTTTTGTTACACTAGTTTTATATTTCTTTGACACTTATTGTCATATTGTTGTGGTTATTAATCGTAAACTAATAATTAATCTTGACATCTTGAAAAATGTACTATTCTAAAACCAGCCAAACTGCACATTGTACACTGCATCACACTGCTCATGTGATTGCAAAATTGAGGTGCGGTGCAAACCGTACGGTGATGGTTTTTGCCAAACTGCATCGCAAAGTGCTGTGCTAAAAATGACCCAAAATTGCACCGAACACCCCTACTACCTAGATGTTAATAGATTTACATCTCTTGCCATATGTATATGAGTTGAGAAATGATGAAAAAATAATAAGAAGTTCGCAAACAATTATCCACAAAGGGTAAGAGTGATTTAAAAAAAGTTGAGCATAAAAAAAAAAGTTAGTGGTACAAAAATTATATTTTTTTTGCAATTGTTAATACCATTATAATCTAGACATTTTGTGTCAAGTTGTGTATGAGAAGAAAAACTCTCTAGCTATAACCATGTCTAAATGAACATCGAGGAGAAAAAGAAGACTAGACTGTCTATGAGGACACCTTACATAGGATTGGAGATCCCAAGAACTAAGTTCAAAGGGAAAAACGAATCATAGAATAGTTTGAATAATATGCACTTAATTTAGTTTTTAAGTACAAGTACTCTTTGTCACTCCTTATGGTGTTAGTGTTGTATCTCGTAACGTAATAAAGGATGAGTTTTTCTATTAAAATGAAAAAACTCTTAATGCGGTCTATAGCTCTTATGAATGGGATCTTAGAGTTACGAGAGTATCCTCGATAGATCTACTTAAGTGAGCATGGAAATGAGGTTGCTTCTTATGAGATAGGGCTAATTCTCTAAGTTTCTAATGAAAGTTGGGATCAAGCACAAGGCTGTAATGTGCGGGCTTAGAAGCTTGTGGCAGAGTACTGAAATATTATGTGTGTGATGAAATGTCTTAATATCACTATTGGCTTTAAAATAACATTGTTGAAGCACTAAGTGAGGTTTCAAGTTTGACACTCTCATTATGCATATTATTCTATCTTGAGTCTTGACCTAGAAAATTTGTATATGTAATTTACATACATTTTTATAAAAGTAAGTGGAGGACTATTGGAATATTTTTATAAAAATTATTATATAATCTGAATTAAATGGCCAATTAAGAGAAAAAAATAAGATCAGCTTTTTATTGATGGACTTTACGTTTTCTTTCCTATTCTTAAATTGAAATATAAATAGTAATTAACTAATTATATTCTTTTTGATATCAATTATTAGTTGAACGTTGGCATTAGTGACTTTAAAATCTTTCCTTGTCAAACATATTCTTGCCCAACGTTTTATACTCTGTTTGGATTGAGGGGGAGTAGAGGGGAAGGAGGGGGAATGATTTAATTTACCATGTTTGGATGTTTGTTTTATGACTGATTAATAGTTAATACTGATTATATCTTAGAATTCGTTTCCACAAATAACAAGTTCTAATGTTCTATAAATGAATAATTCTCTCAAAAAAAAAAAAAAAAAGTTCTATACATGAATAACGTTACTAATATTTATATGACTTTTTACTGTTTTGATTTGTGAGGATAGTCAGAGGCAGAGCAATTGAAAAGAGGAAAAACGGGAAGTCATTTATAAACTCATTATAAAGACTTTTAAATGGAATAGATTCATTACAATATTATAAGAGGATCCCATGCCCGGCCATAGGTGTTCAGAAGAGAGAAAAATATCGGTTTTTGTTACTGATTTTTCACGCAACATCAAATTGTTAAAATTCTTGCTCAGTCAATATTCTCTTCTTTTGAAATAATATTATTGTTGAGTGCTTATCCTATAAGTGGTATTAGTTTGTAAGGATAATTAGTACCTTAATTGTATCGTGGGACGGCACGCATAATTGCTAGTCTACTAGATGGTGTGTATTGTCTCAAAAGAACGACCTAGTCCGCATCTTAACTCCACCACCTCAAACTCATGAAATTGACAATATTTTATTTTTCTTGTTATAAGATATTATGACGCACACCAACTAGGGAATATCTTTTTTATTTGTTCTCTAATTAGTGAAATATCATTGTCTAAATAATTATTCTATAAATTATGCGATGTAATTTATATATTAATTTATGTTCTTAGTAACAACACTTTCTTTACTTGGCCACATGACAACTTTCTTTGTCCCCGGTAGAATTGGACTTTGGTTTTTATTTTAGGAGTATTATTTTGAGAGAAGAATTGGACTTTGGTTGAAGAACATTGCATGTGTAGTTTGTGCCATGTATATATTATATTATACACTTTTACTAGACCATGCCCATATCCTGGAGTCATTGGGGAGGCTCGGGCTGATTGGTATCCCCAAAACAGCTTCTGCCTCAAAGGGGGGAAAAGTATTTCGTACCTTTTCGATATCCCACGAGCCTCTCTCCATATCCAGTAGGTGCTCCACCCTTTCAACCATTGAACCTTAACCTCTTGGGCTGATTACCTTAAAGGAATCAGGAGTAGGGAGCCATCTGTCCCTCCACACATTAACACTTCTGCCATTGCCTATGATCCACCTCAGTCCTCTATCAATGATACTCTTAGATTCCATTAGACTTCTCCACGTGTATGAGGGATTGTTTCCTAACTGGGCTTCCATAAAACACGATCTTTTAAAGTACTTTTCCTTCAGCACCTTGTGGAGCAAAGAGTCTGGGTTTTGGATTATTCGCCAACCTTGTTTGGCTAAAAGAGCTAAATTAAAAGCCTTGAGGTCCCTAAAGCCCAAACCTCCATCTTTTTTCTTCAAACACATCTTTTCCCATGAAACCCAAGCCATTTTCTTTTCGTTTTCCTTCTGCCCCCACCAGAAATTCCTAACCATGGCGTTTAATTCCTTACACAATGAATCCGGAATCTTAAAGCAACTCATGGTATACGTCGGGGTGGCTTGAGCAACTGCTTTTATGACTATTTCTTTTCCCGCCCTAATGAAGATGAAGCTTTGAAGCTTTTTAGTTGGAAGGCTTTCAAGAAACCTCATCTTGATGAAAATTATGTGTATTTGTCTATAGATTTTGTGAGATATGCTAACGGCCTTCCTTTAGCTCTTGAAGTTTTAGGTTCTTCATTGTTTGGTAGAAAACTTGATGCATGGAGAAGTGCTCGAGATAAACTAGAAGCAAAACCTAATAGAGGCATTATGGAAATACTTCAAATAAGTTTAGTTGGGCTAGAGGATACACAGAGAGAATTGTTTTTGAATATTGCATGTTTCTTTAAAGGAGAGCAAGTATATTGCGTAAGAGATACTTTAGAAAGTTTAGGTCACTATCTTGACTACGATATTGATGTTCTTAAGGACAAATCTCTCATAACCATTGCATCAGATGGAACTTTGTCGATGCATGATTTGCTACAAGAAATGGGTCGAGACATTGTTCGTTGTGAATCCCCTAAAGAGCCTGGTAAACGTAGTAGGTTATGGTGTTACAAGGATGTCTTGCATGTATTGAAAAATAATACTGTAAGTTGACAAGTCTAAACTTGAATTTTGAGAAGTATATATATTATTTTAAATTCTATCAAGATTTTTCCTAATTTTATTGTTCTTGGTTTCTAGGGAACAGAGTTTGTTGAAGGTATAGTCCTAAAGATGCATGTGGATAAAAATGAACGCTTAAGTGCTGAAGTCTTCTCAAAGATGAAAAATTTGAGATTTCTTAAAATTGGTTGTGAGGAACCTCTACAAGACATTAATGGAGGTCATGTCCAACTTCCACAAGGTCTCATTTATCTTTCTAATGAGTTACGCATAATAGATTGGCATGGATATCCTTTAAAATCCATGCCAACCAATTTTCAACCAATTAAACTTGTTGAATTGAGAATGCGTTGCAGTGGCATTAAAAAATTATGGAAAGAAATTATGGTAAGATTTTCACTTATGCTAATCTATATTTCCTTTGTTTTCATTAAGGCTTGAGTTTGTCTAATTATTTATTGGTTTAAAACAGATTTTAAACGAGTTAAAACTCATTGACCTGAGTGACTCTCAAAAGTTAATTGAGATCCCGGACCTTAGTGGAGCATTAAATCTTGAGAAATTAATTCTTCAAAGTTGTACAAGACTATACACGATTCATGCATCTGTTGGAGATCTCAAAAAGCTTATTCAATTGGATCTGAACGGTTGCAAAAGCCTTTCAAGTCTTCCTAATACAATTTGTAGTTTGATGTCTCTAAAAACTCTCAATTTATGTAACTGCTCAAGACTTGTGGAATTGCCAGAGAACCTTGGAAATCTTGAAAGCCTAGAGGAGCTAAATGTGAGTGGAACTGCTATAGGGCTATCTTTCTCCTTCACTCTCTTAAAAAATCTCAAAAAACTATCTATTGGTGGATGTGCTTTTACATTATCTAAACCCATCGAAAAAGTTCCTTAAGTTTTCCTTTATTGCGAAGGAGACCAGATCCCATGGGCATGTTAACGCGTACTTTATCAAGCTTATCCTCTTTGACAGATCTTAATCTAAGTTATTGCAATCTTCAGACAGTCCCTGATGCTATTGGCCATTGTTATTGATTCCGTTCCGTTCCGGCCGGAACGGCCGGAATTTTTCGTACCGGTATGCAAACCGGTACAAGAAAACCTCACGTTCCACCTCGGGTCAAATTCCGGGCCGTTTCGGGTCATTCCGGTCATTCCGGCCAATTCCGGCCGAGATGTGAATTTCGGCCGGTACCGGATTTGGCTTGTTTTTTACTTTTTTTTTTTTTTTAAGTCTTTTTTTTGTGGTTAAGAACTTAGGAGTTAGGAGTTAAGATTAAGTGTTAAGAACTTAAGATATGTGATTGTGGTATACATTGTCATAAATAATGTCTTTTGTTTGTTCATTCCTTCTACCTCTCTCATAATTTTTTTTTTCTTATGATTTGTTTTGTGGTTAAGAACTTAGGAGTTATTATTTGATATTTAGTTATTGACTTGTAAATCTTCTTATTGTGTGATGTTAAATTGATGTTATATTGATATTTAAGACTTAAGAGTTAAGACTAAATGATTTGTATTATTTGATATTTAGTTATTAGAATTAACAATTTATGTTCTACAAGAATATATATAAATTATTTTTTAGGAATCCCGAAACACCCTGAAATGGTACGCCGAAATCGGCCGGTACCGAAATATTCCATTCTACTGAGCAAACCGAAACGGGGTCCGAAACGGTATTAATAACAATGCTATTGGCTGCTGTTTGTCATCTTTAAATAATTTAAATCTAAGGGGAAATAAATTCGATTGCCTTCCTAAAAATATCATTCGATTGTCAAATCTGGAGACTCTTTTTTTGAGTGATTGCAAGGATCTACGATTACTGTCAGAGCTTCCATCAAATATTAAGTATTTTGAGGCAGAAGGTTGTACCTCGCTGGAAACATTACCTTTTACACCAGAAGATGTTTTTAGTCCCCATCTTTATCTTATTAACTGCGTCAAATTGATCGAGAATCAAAGTTTCGGTGACATGTTCTCAACAATGCTGGCACGTTACATTCAGGTATCTCTCTCTCTCTCTCTCTCTCTCTCTCTCTCTCTCGTGAAGTTCTAAACATCTTGATTTGTGTGTTTCAGAGTCCTTATGATTTAGGTTACCAAAATTTTATCATACCCGGAAGTGAAATTCCGAAATGGTTTAGCCATCAAAGTGAGGGGACTTCACTGAATCTACAAGAGCCTTCAGATATTACGGGAATCGCTGTGTGTGTTGTTTTTATAATCCACCCCCATCTTTCAATTCACGTACCTCCTTCGGAATTTTATAGAGTTACACATTGGATTCATCTTTTCTGTTATGTCAATGGATCTCAAATTTCAGAAACCTTAAAGGTTGGTCTTTCTGAACAATTTGGTAAGATTGATTCATGTCACCTTTGGATAAAATATTCTCCTTTCAAAAGGAAAAGGGGCAAGGAATTGAGTCAGATTGATGTTAAACTTAGAATAGGCACCTCGGGTCTAGGCTTGGTGGTGACGAAATGTGGAGCCCGTTTGGTATACGGGCAAGACATTGAAGATCTAAAAAAAAACATGCCTGGGTCCAGCAGCTGCAGCATCACTCCTTATGAGGATAATTTAGACGATTCAGCAAAGGATACCAAAATTAAGCGAAGTCGTGATGACTTTGAAGGAGATGGGGCAGGACCTAGTGGAGATGGTACCTCTAATGAAGTAGACGAGCCACAGCCAAAGTGGATACATACAACACCCTAATCTAATTGAAAATTGGATTGGGAATTTATGCACACAAGGACAAGGCGACTCTAATTGTGAGGAAGAGGAGTCCTAGTGACAATGGTAGCATTGATGACTCTGCAAGATTCTATCTTTGATTTTTTGTAAGTCATCATATTTCTCTCTCTTACTGATCTTGTTTGTTTGTAGCTGTATTTTTAATTGTTTATTATTATTTAAAAATTCATTGGCTTTTGCTTGCATATCTTTTTCTTTTTAACTTGTGACAAGGCCATATGAGGGCCATATGAGTTTAAGTAATTGGGTTCGGTTAATATAAACTCTTATTTATTTAATAATTTATTTTAGGAAATTTTTTTTATAGAAATGAAAAAGTTAATCAATTTTTCAAGTTTTAATAAAAAGTGTTCTAAAATGGTTTACTAAAGTATGCCCTAAAAAGTTTTTGGACTTTGTTTTTTTTTTTGAGAGAGAGTTTCAATCTATGGCGTTCGCTCCTGATGATAGCTCTTTATTATCAGACCAAGACACCAATCAGTTTTTGGTGTAGGCGGATTGAACCCCAGATCTCTTATACAATCATCAGAGATTTTACCAGTTGAGCTAACTGGAACCCACAAGGTTTTGGACTTTGTTGGAATGGAGAAACTGTGTCATACTCACATTGCTTGCAGACGGGAAAGCATGTACATCTATTGTATGGTAGTCATTTTTGTTCAATTGTGTTGGAGGGTAAATTTGGCACTCTTGTTGCTCCTTTTTTTTTTTAATATTATTTACTACATTTTTATTCTGATTTTCCAAACATTTATTGTGAACCTATCTGCTCTGTTCCTCCTGTTCTGTTGGTTGTGGCCATTCTATTAGGAACCTTCTCACTGTTGCACGATGGATATCTGTTTATCCATATTGTCCAGAGGATAGCACTACTTTCCTGTACGTACAAGTGACATTCCATGAACATGATCAGCTTTATAATCCTCTAAGATCATCTGCAGCCATTGATGTACAGATGGAATTGAGTCCGCTCTGATATTCGAGGGTGAAGCAAACCACAATGCCCTTGCAAATGGATATTTGGTAAATAAGTGGCCCAATGTTTCTTCTCCTTCTTCACACATTACACATCCTGAATTGACAGTAATTTTTCTTTTAACAAGTTCAGTCCTAATGGCAGAGCCCCATTGTGTAAAAGTCACCATCTTTCTCACTCTAAAGAATCTTGTTTGTTCGTAGCTGTATATTTATATTTTCTTTTTAAATTCATTGGCATTTGCTTGCATTTTTCTCTTTTTAATCAGTGACAAGGGCCATTTTATTGGACTTTGTTGGTGAGGACAAATTGTCGCACCGATAGCAGACAAGAAGATAGGTGCAACTGGTCGTGTGCTCATCATTTTAGTTCAATTGTGCGATGGTAAAATCCACATTCTTTTTAGTCTCTCTTTATAGTATTTATTACACTTTTCCATAGGAGAATGCAGTAGATGGTTGCAATCCCAGTGTTGTTGTAAAATCAAATGGAAAGAAGAAAATTGCAAAAATCTGCACTCTTGTTGCTCTCGATGAATGTAATTAATTTCTTTCTGTAAAATGTTTGGAGTTGAGGGATTATCTGCTATCAATTTAAGGATTCATCTTTATTAAGGATTCAATTGCTAAAAATTGGCCAAGCTTGACAGTGCAGAATTGTAAGTTCTAACATGCTGATATGTAGAGTTTACCTTTTGGGTTATTCTCAGATTATTATTTGTTTTGTTTTTTGAAATCAGTGCAGTCATATTGAGGTTCCAGTTGTAAGCTACTTCCCACTTTTGATGGTGCTGAAGTGTGGGAAAGGTTTCTTATTCCTTCAAGATCTAGAAGAGTTTGGGCAAACAATCATTAAGTGCTCTACTGATGAGCCTTCTCACAATACGGATTTCATCCATCAATCAGTAGGAAGTGATCCTCCGAATGATAAGCAAAAGAGTGAAGCTGGTTGCTCCTATGAGGACCCATATCCTGGAAGGTTGAGAAGACTTCTTTATCCGGAGCAGATCATTAGAAATAACATCTATTTTGAGGACCAATGGTAATGATATGGATTCTGATGTGGGTCACTTGCTGTTGCTGTACAATGTTGATATTATGGTGTGGTTGTATGTTTGTTGTGATTGACATTTTGTATCCAGCAATATGAAATTACAGTTGTGCTCTGGCTACTGTGGGAATGAGTGTGAATGTGTTTTGGTGTTTTGAATGTAAATGCTGGGGTTTGCCTAACTCTTAGTTTGGTTCCTGCATTCACTATGATTTTCTGTCCCTCCTGTCTCGAGAATGGATGTGTGACTAGAGCCTAACATTGCAACCCTTTTTTTTTTTCTTTGATTTTGGCTGGTTTCTGAATAATTAGATACTTTATGATTCACATAAGTTTAGCGCGCACTCACACACACAAAAGACACAATTTCTTGTACTTGGGTGGATTCTAGTTGCTTATTCTTGATAGATTTTATTACTTTCTTACTCTGATTTAATTAAAAAATGAGCACTGAAGCCCGGAGATGCATATTGGTGGAAGGGTTGAATATTAATTCTGCTTTCTGATGTATATGGATCTCTTGGTTAGATAGATTTGTGCCCTCATGACCTTCAGATTATATAAAATAAAAGACTAATTTATTACTTTGTCCCTTCCTGTATGTGGCTCTGTTAATGAATTGGACATTGCAATAACTCACTTACGTTATTTACTCCCAGAATTTGTAGCCTATAACATGGTAGTGTTGTCACTTCAGGAACATTGTGTCTACAGTAAATTTGGACTGCAAGTTGGATCTTAAGGCCATTGCACTTCAAGCTCGTAATGCAGAATACAATCCCAAGGTATGGGACGTTTGTGGGCATGGCTCTCTCTCTCTCTCTCTCTCTTTTGGGGGGGAGGGGGGTTTATTAACCATAGTGCTGGGTGTTCCTTATCTATTTATCCTTTGTTGAACCCAGTCGACGTTGGAATATATTTGCTTACTCTATGAAAGCTTGGTTTAAGCCATTGATTTTCTATGAATTCAATGACTCCGAAAAGCTATTTTTCCTATTTTTTGTTTTCTTTTTTTTCCCCCTGTTTTTTTAATGGTTTTGATTTGACTAAGATGGCTAAGCTTGTTTCTTGTTTCACTTAGAGTTGTGTTTTGGGTTTTATATCAATAACATTTAAATTTTACATTTGTTGTGTTCTTGCAGCGTTTTGCTGCCGTAATTATGAGGATAAGGGAACCAAAAACCACAGCCTTGATTTTTGCCTCTGGGAAGATGGTAAGTTTTGACCAAGCATTTGGTACCTTTCTAAGTACAACAGTAGAAGTTCTCTTTATATGCTGTTTTATATGCCTTTAAAGTGCCATCTGGGTTTGTTTTTGTTGTTATCTCTCTCTCTCAATCAAAAATCTCTATTCTTGAAGATTAACATGTATGGTTCATTGATCTGTACTAGACTGATAAGTGAAAAATGAGCCCATCTATGTGTCATTTACTTAGAAATTTGTGACGAGAAAAATTGTTTTTCAATTTGTGGATGGATGAGGCCAATAAGTGCTACCTGTTCCTCCTGTTGTTAAATGAATCCACTATTTTAGCAAATTTTCTTTGTTTGGAATCTTAAGTTGGTGCTTTCTATCTGAAAGTTTGCTATGTTGTTCTCTTTAAAATAGACATACATGGTTTGGCATCTTTGCTGTTTTTTTATTTCTAAGATTTTTTAATGATTATGTGAATACCAAATGTTTAGGTTTGTACCAGAGCTAAGAGTGAACAATAGTCGAAGTTGGCAGCACGGAAGGTAATGGATCAAAGTTATAATATAGTTTTGGCAGCCGACTTGGTGTGTGTACTGGAATGAAATATTTTGGTGTTAGTGCATTCCAGTGTACTTTTCTGGGATTGTCCTTTGTGCGTGTGTGTATTCCCCGCATAACCTCATTCCAATGTTAGGGCATACCAATTTTATCAAAATAACCTTGTCGGTCTGAAAAGTTTTCAAAATAGAATAAGAATTGGTATCTGCACAAAACAGTAAAATTAGCTGAAGCAATTGGAATTGGAACAGATCAATGCCCCAAATCTTTGGCAAATGTTACCTTAGGTTTGTGTATCAGTGTGGTAACCCGTACAATATATTCAGCTGAAATAGTACAGTATTCAACTTTATAATGCATGCCTTTAAACCTTCAGGCAGCTGCATACATAAGTTTTTAAACATAGGGCCATCTGGGAGATGCAGAAGAGTATCCAGAACCCTATAGCTTGTTGTTTGTAGTTTGGCTTTAATTTTCAGATATGTAGTCTCTTCAAACTAGCACTTAAATTCATGCAAATGTGGACAGAGCTGAACGGTGAAATTATACATGCCCATACGCTTTACAAGCAAACTGTTCCTTGTTTTACAAGAACGTGATTAAAAATGGTTAATTCCCTGCTCACATCATGTTGTCACTAAAAGAGATGCAAATTGTCTTAGGATTTAATGCTGTTGTTTTAATATTGAATTTCCGAATCTGACATTGTATCTCTGCTTTTCAGTTTTCAGTATGCTCGAATTATACAGAAGCTTGGTTTTCTGGCTAAGTTCAAGGTAAAAATTAATTTCAGTGCAATTCTGTGTGTCATTTATGTATGTATATGTAATAAAACATACTGACACATGCAGCTTTGGTATTTTACAAAAAATTACTATTTGTCTAACATTGATGCTTTTCACTGTTATAGGATTTTAAGATTCAGAACAAAGTTGGTTCATGTGATGTTAAATTCCCCATCAGGCTTGAAGGACTGGCATATTCCCATGGTGCTTTCTAGTGTAAGTGATGGCTGTGTGTCCATCTGTGTTAATTGTTCTTACTGTTAAATATCAAGAGCTGTTATTGGTATTTGTGTGTGATTTATCAGACTTTGGAATGTAATTACCAAAAAATAGCCTGTGCAATGTTCTCCTTTTCCTTCCCTGACCATTGAAGTGGCCATGATTGGAGGATAGGTTGTCTTATGAGGCCATTCTTGGAATTAAACACTTCCATGGAACCTATGATATGCATACCTGCATGCAGGCATACTATGGAAAATGAAGTTACATGTAAATTGAGCCTTTCAGAAGTTAAAATTATTGCAAACATTATTGTCTGGACATCAAATAGCCAGTTGTAATACGGACTTGGCTGGAAACAGTAGAAAGATTGTTTTGTAGTAATGATTCTAAGAAATTGGTTGGTGCCTGCGACATTTGAAATTTATTTTAGAAGTATCCCATTTTTTTTTTAAATTACTTGCCAGTGAGCTCTAGCCTAAATGGCACCTCCTCCCATTGTAGGAGTGGGTGAGGTCTTGGGTTGGGTGGGTATAAGAAATACTCAAAAAGGATTTGATAATTGTTGAGTCATAAATGATTCTGTTTAGGTATCTTTTTGGACTTGCAAATTTTTAACCATGTTTTGTAACAATTTTTAAACTTTGAGAATTGAAATTGATTGTGTTCTCATTCTGGTGGTCAGTATGAGCCAGAGCTGTTCCCAGGGTTGATCTATCGCATGAAACAACCAAAGATTGTGCTGCTTATTTTTGTGTCAGGAAAAATTGTTCTTACTGGGGCTAAGGTGATATCACTAGACTCCTTTTTTTGTTCTGCCCTCCCAGGTTTTATATGCTATTCTGGTTGGATCTGAT
>JARYZH020002430.1:0-15904 GCA_030021035.2 Notholithocarpus densiflorus | reverse complement strand
AACACTGTGGCAATCTAAATTGTCTTGGTACCCAATTGTGATCAATTCATACAAGTGTGACCTCCTCGGACTGAAAGTCCATTGATATCAGAACTCCTTATTTGTGTTTGATTGTCATTCAATTCAGTACTAGCCGTTGTTCAACTCATTAGGGCCTAGTTCTTTGACTCACTCTCTACAAATTTATTGTATGGGGTTCACCGGACCAAAATCCCATACAGTTTGGGCTTGGGCCGTAAATCGCGTCCTTACAATTGGCGCCGTCTGTGGGAAGAGCTTGTGTGATAGTGAGTGCAACGATCAACTATGGTAGGTTCAGGTCCACACCAGGTGGAGTCTATAGGGTCTCAACGTGAAAATCCTTTTGTCAATCTCGAGTGTAGAAGAAACTGGGAGGGGAGCATGCATACCGTCCAGAACGGTAGGAGTCAGTCCCGGAGGAGGAGTCACCTTTCTCATGAGGAGGATACAAGAGTCCTGCAACTGGAGGTTGACCGATTGAAGAGAAAGTTGTGCCATGCACGACGAAGGCGAACCCCCTCCAGCTTTGATGTTTCCTCTGATGGTGAAGAGGATGCTAGTTACTAACGGAGGTCAAGGACCCCACCCAGCGAGACTTTCTCCTACGAGGAACATCATCATCACAAACGTAGGTATAAGAGCCCGACTTACAGAGGACTGGGAAACAATGCCATGAGCAAAGCACTGAACCGGATCTCCAAGTTGCCCTTCATGCGCAGGATTGAAGAAACAACTCTTCCTCGGCGTTTTCACCAGCCAACGTTCACCATCTACAATGGACGAACGGACCCAGTGGAGCACGTGAGCCATTTCAGTCAGAGAATGGTTGTCTATTCTAAGGACAAAGCCTTGATGTGCAAGGTGTTCCCATCCAGTCTAGGACCTGTGGCGATGAGATGGTTTGACGGCCTAAGGGCAGATTCCATAAGTTCCCTTAAGGAGCTCACCCGGGCTTTTGGCTCTCGTTTTATTACGTGTACTAGGGTCCTTTGGCCCATAGATTCCCTACTATCATTATCCATGCAAGAAGGAGAGACCCTGAAGGCGTACTCGGACAGATACTGGGAAATGTACAACGAGATTAATGGTGATTTTAATGTCGTGGCCATCAGCACCTTCAAGGCTGGCCTTCCAGCCGAGCACGGCTTAAGGAAGTCTTTAATTGGAAAACCTGTCACTAGTGTGTGCTGACTCATGGAGCGGATTGATAAGTACAAAAGAGTTGAGGAGGACTAGCAGCAAAGCAAAGGGAAAGGTAAGGCTATCCCCTAGGAGAGGGGGGATTTTAGGTTGGACCGGTACAACCATAGCAGACCTCGGAGGGATTTCCCTGGGCTGTCTGAGCCTACGGCTTCTCAGGCGGTTAACATGGTATTCCTAGAGCCAGTACATCAAGTCTTGGAGAAGATCAAGGGTGAGCCATACTTCAGATGGCCAAACAAGATGGCAGGGGACGCCACCAAGCGCAACCAGAGCCTTTATTGCCAGTACCACTAGGACTGAGGACACACGACCGAGGACTGCAGGAATCTTTGGAATCATCTAGAGCAACTGGCCAGAAATGGAAGGTTACAACAATTTTTGTATCGGCCCGACGGGCAGAGAGGCCAGGCAAGATCAAGGCCTCAAGGGAATGCCTTTTCCGGGCCACCTTTGGGTACAATCAACGTCATCTTCGCCGCTCCAGGGAGAACCGGCTCGCAGCCCTCTAGGGTAATGTCCGTAACTTAGCTACCCGTCGAGGACCTTAGTCGAATGCCAAAAAGGGCAAGAATGGAGGCCTCACCAACATTGAGCTTTTCGGATGAAGACAAGGCGGGAACAATACAGCCGTATGACGACGCATTAGTAATCACCCTCAGGATAGGAGGGTATGACGTGAAGAGGGTGATGGTGGACTAAGGCAGCGGAGCGGAGATTATGTACCCTGACTTATACAAGGGGCTGAACCTGAGGCCCGAGGATTTGACAGCCTATGATTCGCCTTTGGTGAGCTTCGATGGGAAGGTTGTCATCCCAAAGGGTCAGATTAGGCTACCCATGCAGGCGGGATTAGAGATAGTGGTGGTGAATTTCATTGTGGTGGATGTCTATTCTCCCTACACTGTCATCGTGGAAAGACCCTGGCTTCATACCCTGGGAGCCGTCTCCTCCACTCTGCATCAAAAGGTGAAATACTCGTCTGGGAATCAGATCGAGGAAATAGTGGGGAGCCAGTCAGTGGCGAGGCAGTGCTTGATCGCCGCAATAAGACATTAACCAGAAGTGGAGCCCTCGGCCTCTACTGATGGGGGCTTATAGCAATCAAAGGGCCGGACGTCATCCTCGGACGGGATAGCCGAGGAGACAAAATGCGAGGACTTAGAGAAGATTGTTGTCGGGAACGACCCAGAGAAGTTCTTTCAGGTTGGAGCCCGACTGCCCCTTCAGGAGAAGGAAGAATTAGTGGGGTTCCTAAGAAAGAACATAGACGTGTTTGCGTGGAGTGCTTAAGAAGCGCCTGGAATGGACCCAAGCTTCATATGTCATAATTTGAACGTTAGCCCCTTAGTTACCCCCAGAAAGCAACCACCTCGGCGCTCTTCTAAAGATCACTCTGACGCTGTCAGAGACGAAGTGGCGAAACTTAAGCAGGCCGGGGCTATTATGGAGGTGTTTTACTCTGAATGGTTGGCCAACACTGTGGTGGTGAAGAAGAAAAGTGGGAAATGACGAGTTTGTGTATACTTCACCGACCTAAACAGGGCCTGCCTAAAGGACCCTTTCCCTATGCCTCGGATCGATCAGTTAGTTGATAGGACATTCGGTCATCCTCGGATGAGCTTCCTGGACGCCTTCCAAGGGTACCATCAGATACCTTTAGCTTTGGAAGACCAGGAAAAGACAGCCTTTGTCACCCCCACGGGGAACTACCACTACAAAGTGATGCCATTCGGCTTAAAAAATGCAAGGGCCATTTATTAAAGGATGATGACCAAAATGTTTGAGCCTCAGTTGGGAAAAAGCATTGAGATCTACATAGACGACATGGTGGTTAAGAGTAAAGCGGAATCCGAGCACATTCACGACCTCGAAAATATCTTTGAGATCCTGAGGAGGCACAAACTACGACTAAATGATTCGAAATGCTCTTTTTGGGTCGGATCAGGAAAGTTCTTGGGGTATATGGTCACCCATCGTGGAATTGAAGTCAATCCTGACCAAATCAGGGCAATTAATAACCTACAACTACCTCGGAATCCCAAAGAGGTCCAGAAGTTGACAAGAATGACTGCTGCCCCAAACCGATTCATCTTTCTGTCAGCAGACAGGTGTAGGCCCTTCTTCCAACTGTTGACCAAGTGGAAGAGATTTGAATGGACCGAGAAATGCGTCTTAGCCTTCCAACAATTGAAGGAGTACCTTTCTCGGCCACCTATTATGTCAAGGCCCGAGGTGGATGAAGTTTTATTTGCTTATATTGCTGTGGCCCTTCATGCTGTGAGTTTGGTGTTGATACGAGTTGACAGTGGCATACAAAGACCAGTTTATTATGTGAGCAAATCACTACACGAGGCCGAGATCATTTATCTGCCCCTGGAGAAAGCCATCCTGGCAGTGGTACATGCTACCCGTAAGCTCCCTCTTTATTTCCAGGCACACACAGTTATCATCCTAACTGAACTTCCGCTCAGAGCTCTCCTTCGTGGCGCTGATTACACGGGGAGGATTGCTAAATGGGCCACAATTCTAGGGGCTTTTGACATTAAATACATGCCCCGTACCTCTGTTAAGGGTCAAGTCCTTGTGGACCTGGTAGTCGAGTTTGCTAAATCCCCATTAGAAGTAAAAGCAAAGAAGGGCGACATGGATGGAAAATCGGTTGGCATGATCTCCTAGCAAGGTCCCTTATCCTGGAAAGTATACGTTGATGGTGTAGCGAATCAGAAGGGATTCAGGGTGGGACTAGTTCTAGTATCCCCCGAAAGGATTACCATTGAGAAATCATTAAGGCTGGACTTCTCGGCCTCAAATAACGAAGCCGAATATGAGGCTCTACTGATGGGAATGGCCATGGTTCGAAGTATGGGCAGCAAGGCAGTAGAGATGTTCTCAGACTCAAGATTGGTCGTCGGCCAAGTGAAATGAGAGTTTGAAGCGAGAGGTGAAATAATATAAGGATACTTGAGTCAGGTTAGACACTTGCAGTCATGGTTTGAATCTTTCGACCTACTACATATTCCTAGAAGTGGAAACACACACGTTGATTCCTTTGCCACATTGGTAACCTCTTCGGCTCAGAGTTTGCCTCGGGTCATACTTGTTAAGGACCTGTGCAAGCCTACTGTGATGAGAGGAGACACGGTCCAGATCCATCAAGTCAGGGTAGGGCCGAGCTGGATGGACCCTATAGTTCTGTTCCTTAAAGAGGATATCCTGCCCGAAGAGAAGTCAGAAACTGACAAGGTGCATAGAAAGACTCCTCGGTTCTGGCTGTCCGAGGATCAAAAACTGTACAAACACTCATTTTCTGGGCCATACTTGCTATTGGTGGAAGCCACACTGGAGGCAGATCCCTGTCACACAGAGCCATCACTCAAGGCTATTGGTGGCCAAACTGCAAAAGGAAGCACTAGAATATGCAAGGAAGTGCGACCAGTGTCAAAGATTCGCACCGAACATACACCAACCGGGAGGGGTCCTAAATCCTCTGTCCATCCCTTGGCCATTTGCACAATGGGGTTTAGACATCGTTGGCCCCTTCCCCAAAGCAGTAGGGAACAAAAGATACCTATTGGTCGGCACTGACTACTTCACTAAGTGGGTCGAAACTGAGCCCTTGGCAAACATCCGGGATGTGAATGCCAAGAAATTTATTTGGAAAAACATTGTCACACGCTTCGGGATCCCTCGTACCCTCATCTCGGATAATGGCCTTCAGTTCGATAGCAAATCCTTCAGGAGATACTGTTGCGAACTAGGAATAACGAATATGTATTCTACTCCAGCTTATCCCCAAGGGAACAGACAAACTGAAGCTGTTAACAAAGCTATAGTGAATGTCTCGTGAAAAGATTGGATGATGCTAAAGGAAGATGGGTGGAAGAGTTGCCACACGTCCTTTGGACATATCGGACTACGCCTCGCAGATCAACAGGAGAGACACCTTTTTATTTGACATATGGGGCTGAAGCCGTTATTACTTTGGAGACTGGATTCCCAACGCTGAGGACGAGTTCTTTCACTCCGAACAGCAATGACGAGCTATTGGGGAGGAGCCTGGACTTAATTGAGGAGCGAAGAGAGAATGCAATGGTCCAACTGTCATATTACTAACATAAGTTCAAGCAAAGTTATGACGCCAATGTGAAGCTGAAACCGTTATCTCCTAGAGACTTGGTACTGAGAAAGGTTCTAGGAACTGCAAAGAACCCAGCATAGGGAAAACTGGGGCCCAACTGGGAGGGGCCATACCGCATCACTTCGGTGGCTGGTATAGGAGCTTATTTCCTCGAAGACTTAGATGAACGTGTAATACCACGGCCTTGGAATGTAAACAACCTGAAAATGTATTATTATTAATGAAAGTTTCCTTTGTCATATGACTCATTTATTGTATAAATACATCGTACTTCCCATTATCATCTTTATGAGTGTTAAACAGATCCTAAGCTATGTAGGTCTCTCGGACCACATACTTAGGTGAAATTAACACTCAATGGCATCTTTATGAGTGTTAAACAGATCCTAAGGCATGTCAGGTCTCTCGGACCACATACTTAGGTGAAATTAACACTCAATGACATTTATTCATTCTTTTATAAGTGTTAAACAGATCCTAAGGTATGTCAGGTCTCTCTGACCACATACTTGGGTGAAATTAACACTCAATGACATCTTTATAAGTGTTAAACAGATCCTAAGCTATGTCAGGTCTCTCCGACCACATACTTGGGTGAAATTAATACCCAATGGCATCTTTATAAGTGTTAAACAGATCCTAAGCTATGTCAGGTCTCTCGGACCACATACTTGGGTGAAATTAACACTCAATGGCATCTTCATAAGTGTTAAACAAATTCTAAGCTATGTCAGGTCTCTTGGACCACATACTTGGGTAAAATTAACACTCAATATCATATTTATAAGTGTTAAACAGATCCTAAACTATGTCAGGTCTCTCCGATCACATACTTGGGTGAAATTAACTCCCAATGGCATCTTTATAAGTGTTAAACAGATCCTAAGCGATGTCAGGTCTCTCGGACCACATACTTGGGTGAAATTAACACCCAATGACATCTTTATAAGTGTTAAACAGATCCTAAGCTATGTCAGGTCTCTCAGACCACATACTTGGGTAAAATTAACACCTAATGACATCTTTATAAGTGTTAAATAGATCCTAAGCTATGTCAGGTCTCTCGGACCACATACTTGGGTGAAATTAACACTCAATGGCATCTTTATGAGTGTTAAACAGATTCTAAGCTATGTCAAGTCTGTCGGACCATATACTTGGGTAAAATTAACACTTAATGGCATCTTTATAAGTGTTAAACAGATCCTAAGCTATGTTAGGTCTCTCGGACCACATACTTGGGTGAAATTAACACTCAATGGCATCTTTATAAGTGTTAAACAGATCCTAAGCTATGTCTGGTCTCTCGGACGACATACATGGGTGAAATTAACACATTATGATATCTTTTTTTTGTTTCTCACTAACTGTCAAGACGTACCCAGTATTATAGCTGACTCCTCAAGTTGTTAACGGTATATTGTTATCAGTTTTTACTAAAGGTAAAATAACAAAAGTTCAACGCTATTTATAATAGTGGTACTCGAAGCACATAGAACAAAAATGCAAAAGATGAAGAGAAAAATGTTCTTATTAAGTGAAAGAGAAAGTACATTATACACATTGACATAATGTCATTTAAAAAAGAAAAAAAGAAAAAAAGAAGAAAAACTACTACAAAAAAAATTACAAAGAGGATCCTAAGTGCTAGACTTCGGCATCAGGAGCAGGAGGGTTTCCTTTCTGGCTCGGCTGGGAAGTAGGAGCGTCCTTGGCCTTGGGGTTAGGTTCTTGGGTCTTGGCCTCTGCTTCCTTCGCCTTGGCTGCAGCTTCCCTGTCTTTGGCAGGCTCTTTGGCTTCTGATGAGGGCTTTTTCTCCTTACCCTTACCTTTGTCTTTGGCCTCTGTAACGCTAAGGGCCCTATCCCATGTCACGTTGCAGTAATCCCTGCGCACCTCTGCAAGCTCATTAGCAAGCCTTATCTGCATCTCCTCCACACCAAGTAGATATGAAGCCTGCTTCTCGGCCTCGGCTGTTTCCTTGGCCAGTTAAGCTGCCTCCTTGGCCTTATGCAACTCAACCTTAAGATCTAGGACCAACTGCCTTTGAGTGACTAGATCTATCTTGGTCAAGTGCAGCTTTTGGCGCTGATCCTCAGCATGCCTTTCTACGGTTTTTAGACCGGCCTCAATACTCAGGCGAGCATGGTTCGCCGCTTTAAGCTTCTCGGACATCTCAGCCCGCTCCTGTTTAAGGGCCCCCAATGATCTCTCAATATCAGCACGAGAGAGGGCCTCAGCCTCGACCTCTTTACAAGCGTCACAAACCTACTCTTCAGCCACGAAAACTGGTTGAGCAATTTGCACAAAGACAACAGAAAAATAATATGAGTTAAAAAGTAAAGAAAGAACGAAAGTACAATTTGGCATCTAAATTCATGAGTATGTAAATTGCTTACCATAGCAAGGTCCCTCTTCAAGGATAGGAAAAGGTCGTTCTGCTTGAAGCGCCTGTAAGCTTCCACATCCTTCGAAAGGAGTAAAGGCTGTTCCAAGGCTTCAGCAATATATCCCGCTCGACCCCTTTGGAATTCTTGGACTGAGGCGTTCCAAGGGATGGGAATCCCCTCCACCTCCAGCTAAGGAGACCATGGCGTTGCGTCATACGCACATCAACCCTACTTTGTTCTTCTCGGCTGTCCACGGATTGGGACCTATTGTCCCGGGCATCTTTGGCCACTTTCTGTTGTTTTGTCCCCTTCTGAGGACCCACCTCGCCTTCCTTAAGCACCTCGATTGGCCTTTTCTTCTTCAAGTCAGAAATTGGCTTTAGTCCGAGGTCGGTGGGGATCTGAGGAGGAGGAGATGGAAGATTTGTGGGAACTTGGGACTTGGTGGCTTCTTTCGAAGTTGGCACCTTGCCCTTAGAAGCCATGAGCTCTCTTAAACTCTTGTTGCCTTTATTCAATACCATACTATCTTCCTCTTTTTCGGAAGAGCTGTCCGGGCGGGCAATCACTAAAATAGGGGTGTGAACACTAGAATGCCTGTCTGTTTCACCCTTAGCGTTCGAAATGGTGACTAAAGGAACCCTTAGATTCTCTTCTTCTTCGAAGTGGAATTTGTCTATCTCCTTTTCTAGTGATAGATGTGATGAGGCAATCTCCTCCTCGGGTACTGCTGCTACTTCAGGTAGAATTTGTGGAAGTGGCAGTGCAACTGGTGGAAGATCGTCTCGGGCTAAGAAATTTGGCCGCGAAACGTCAATCCGAGCCAACCTTGGGTCACCTGCTCTTATGGCGTGGCCGATTTCTTGGTATATCTCCGAGATGGGCTCGAAGCCCAAAATTAGGTGGACGACTCGTAGCTGTTTGTCCTCACTTACAAAAATTTCAGACCTCAGCAAGTAGTTGAAAGCTTGAACGTTGGTCAGACTGAGCTTAGGCACTACGTGTCTCTTATCTGCAAAAATAGCCGAGAAGCAAAACATCATTAAAAAATCAAAATCCATCATCAAAAAATAGAAAGATGAAGAGGAAATAATGACATAGTTAGGGTTAAAGAATCTAAGTCTCATGCTAAGGAACCTAATTCTAAGGTATCCCACCTGGCTCTCCCTCTCGGACAGGGCAATGAAGGCCGTCACTCCACGCTTCCGAAGCTATCAGATAGTCGTCTTTCATGCCCTTGTTGGATTTAGGCAAGCATGATACTAATTTGACAATGTCCGATCGGGACTTGAGATAAAATCCCGCATTTTTAAGGGAGTGACACTCGTACATGTGGACCACATCATGCTAGGTGAGCCCCAAGCGCAGATGCTCATTAAGAGCATCAACACTGCCTAAGACCCTAAATAGGTTGGGTGCACATTGGTGGGGGCATATCCTATGGTTGATAAGGTAATCCCGTGTTATTCTACCCATAGGGAGAGTCATTCCCCCTTCTATGAAAGCTATCATAGGGATGATGACTTCCCCCAGTTCTCTGTGTGACACTATTTCCTCTAGGGAATAGTATTGAAGGGCGACTCCCTATGCTATGTGGTATTTGTCCTTAAAGGCCTCTATTTTGGTAGGGGAGTCTACTGGGTGCTAAAATCTACCCATCTGGACAAGTTAAAGGGCGAACTAAGAATTGGGAGACCAAGAAGACAGGTCGTTGAGAGAAAGAAAGATTCAAAGAAATAGAAGCTTACAAGAACTAAGATGTGCTTAAATCTCTGAAACTTTTAGAAAATTTTCAAGGATTTCTCGGAGAAAAGGTATGGGAAATCTAGTAACTTAGAGAGCTCTGTGAGTTTGAGTGCTTGGAATCTCTGGATAGATTGAAGACTTGTGAAATAAGGAGAAACTGATTTCCCTCGATGCTTTATATAGAGGGAGAAAATGAGTAGGAATACTCCTGCTCAAAATTCTAGGAAAAATATCAGCCGTTGGATTGGCGCCTCACCGTCAGATGCGGGGAACATAACGCTGCCTGGAGCAATTAATGACGCCTCATGGGCTATGAAGCGTTAGTAGCAATTATGAAGCACGTAAAACCACACTCCCACACGTGTGAATCAAGGCGACTGGTCTCATCTCTTAAAAATTAAAACCCCATTTTTTCTCCTCGGATGAAAGGGAAAAACCAGAATTTTGAGGGACTATTGTAGGGATAAGGGTCCAGGATCGTATATTGGGCCTTGGACTTAATCTGAGGACGTTGAATGGTTCGAAGAGGAACGAATAGTTATTAGGAGTTTCAGTTTAGAGTCTCATGAGTAAAAAACGAATGGAAGGTTGTCCGAGGAGGAACTCCTCCTCGGATATGATGAATGCAGCTCAAATATGTATCCCAGTAATTAGAGTGACCCTCCAAGAAACTCCAATGAGAGGGACGTGCCTCGTGAACAGTCGAGAAGGAAGGAAACCCAAAAATATTTAAGGGAAAGCTGTTACCACCACATTAAATGCACTGTAGCTACTTTTCTGGCCGCATTTATGTGGAGAAGACCTCTAAACAGTGTTGTCTTGGCTACCACAACTCACAGAAAGCTAAAGAGGGTGTCTGATGGGACAGGTACCCAAGTAAGAGCTCAGATGATCAACAAGTGTAGGATTAAGATGGTCTAAATGGAGTTATATAATGTGAGAGACCGTCCATGAGATAGAAAATAGAAGGGAGAGAGAGAGAGAGGGAACACTGTGGCATTCTAAATTGTCTTGGTACCCAATTGTGATCAATTTATACAAGTGTGACATCCTCGGACTGAAAGTCTATTGATATCAGAACTCCTTATTTGTGTTTGATTGTCATTCAATTCAGTACTAGCCGTTGTTTAACTCATTAGGGCCTAGTTTTTTGACTCATTCTCTACAAATTTATTGTACTAGGCTCACCGAATCAAAATCTCATACAATTTGGGCTTGGGCCGTAAATCGCGTCCTTACAATATAGATAATGAGACTAAGTGTGTCTAGTTCCCTTTTATTTATTTACTAGTAAAGGTTGCACGTGCAAGGCACGTACTGCCCCTTGAGTGAGAAAATTTAAGATAGATTTTTTTTTAAGTAGTATGAAATCATGTACTTAAATTTATAATAGTAAATTAGTATATGACTATCTATTTACTATGATAATTTCTTAAAACCTATTCACTAAATACAGTATCTATTCATGAAAAAAATTCTACTAAGAATGATAACAAATGTCGTTATCTTCTAACAATAAACAACTAAGTTTTGATAAAACATTGTCACAATAGTTAAATTTTCACAATAAATGATGACATATACTACAATTGAAACTCTTTATCAAATTAAATACCTACGATCATTTGCAATGAATATTTTGTTATTCATACTTCTTTATCATCTTATTTTATGAGCCTAACAACAATGCTTAGCTTAATTTTTAATAAACACATTTTTAAGAAAGAAATCAAAAAAGAAAAAAAGAAAAAAGAAAAAAGAAAAAAGAACAAGATAACAAAAGACATATGTCATTGAAGTTTCTGTTAGATAACATTATAAATCTAGAAGATTTAAACCTCTAATAAATTAGTGTTCTCTAGGTAACAAATAAAATACCATGCATCACAATTTTTACTTTCTAAGTATGACTAACACATAAAACTCAAAATACATGAAGAAAATTGTTGGGACATTAAAATTTAGTGAGGCATTTTAGATATTGCACAATAAAATATTCTAGGAATCATAAGATTTTGTTAGGGTTTGACTAAGAGAGCAACAACATAGACTACATGTTTGTCTACAAAATATAAAAGGAGGAAATTATTCAACTTTAAAGTTGAGGGGGGTGGGGGGGCGGAGGGAATGAAACTACCCCTAACATAAAGGGGAAAATGAAAAATACTTTTTTCCATAATTTTTTTTTCTTGTTGGTAAAATTGTTTTTTTTTTTAAACAACTTGTTAAAAAAAAAGTCAACTCAAGAAAATTGTTTGTAAAACTATGAATTTTGGCTCAACAAATTAGCTAAAAAAAAAAGGGTCAGGAACACAATAATTTCCTCTACTTTTCTTTCTTTTTTCTTCTTTTTGAAAAGATTAAATGTCTTTCTTTCTTTTTTGTTTTTCTCACTTCTCTTTTCTAAGTTAGGTTTCTTCAAAAGGATTTTGCAAAGTCAATAGTGGAAATAGAGTGTAGCTTATTCTTCTTTTTTTCTTTGAACCTATAGCCTTGCCAATCTCTCCAGAGGTTGATTAAGATATTTTGTTATTTTATTTTTGAGTAATGCTATGTCCACAATATTTTCACAACAAATTTTAGATGGTAAATTGTTATTGGTTTTTAATTGGGACGACCACTTTAAACTATGCATTATTTAAACTATGCATTAAAAAACAACAACAAATGAAAATTGTGCGTGAAACAGTGAATTTTAGCTTACCAAATTTAACTAAACCAAAAATAGATGTCTAGGAACACAACAAAATGTCACAATATTTTTACAATATCTTTATTTTCAGCCGTGGTAAGTTTCAGTCTAATGTTTTATTATTTATTTTATAGAAACGCTATCTCCATAGTATTTTCATAACAAATTCTAGATGACAAGTTGATACTGATTTTAAAATGGACCCACGATTGATATCACTTTTTTATCCATCAATAGTAGCTTATCACTTATGATTTGTTGTGAAATTAATGTGAAAATGTTGTGGACTTAGTATTGTTTTTATTTGATTTATAAGAAACCGAGATCTCAACAATTGTGAAAATATTGTGATAATAACAAGTGTTACAACATTTTCACAAAACATTTATTTTCAGTTATGGTTAGTCACAGTCTCATATTTTATTATTTTATTTCGACTCATAAGAAATTGGCATCTCAATAATTATGAAAATATTGTGAAATTTGTTGTGTCAGTATAACAATATATATGCGAACTCATATAAATATTTAAGAGAAAAAAGAAGAGCACAGACTGAAATGGCATGATTGAAGAAATTCGTGCGATTCTAGACGAGGAGAGCAGTGGTGATTCCAGACGAGGTTATAGCACAAATTCGTGCGGCACCGACAGAGACTCTGGGTTGGTTTGAGGAAGAGCTGGGGCAAGCATGGAAGCAACTATTCCCCATAACTCCAACGAGCATCAGAACTGGGGATCTGTCGTTAGACCACAATGTGTGGAATCTCACGCCCAACCCGTGGTGGAAATTCCTCATGGACATTCCAGCGATTTCCTGGAAAGCAGCAGAGGAGTTGAGCAGGCAACGACGGCCATCGGTCGTGCCCCATTGGGACGAATCCGAATGGTTAATTCAGGAAAGGAAACTGGTGGATTTTCGGGGAATGGCTATGACTCATATGGGGAATCACCCAACACTGAAGTTGTTCCAAATCATGGCTCCAGTGCAGAGGTGCAATGTTCTCCTGTGTTGCATGGAGGATATCCCGAGCATTCCGAAGTATATGATCATATGGAAGCCAGAATGGACAGCTTCCAAAAGCCTTTTGAGGAGGATGGGATGGAGTATGGTGGAGTCGGCAACAATGAGTGCTAAGCCACTTGAAATTAAGGTACCTTTAAGCCAATTCGTCAAAATGAATATTTTATTATGGAATTGTAGAGGTGCTTTGAATGCTGATTTCAAAAGAAGAAATTTTCAAATGACAATTAATCATCGCCCTTCAATTGTGATTGTTATGGAGACGAGGGTTGGAGAAGACAAAGCAGGAAAAATTATTGAAGGATTGCCTTTTAATGGGTACATTACTATAGATACTGTTGGCTATGCCGGGGGTTTGTGGATGCTTTGGAAGACAGAGGATGTTGAAGTGTCTTATCTCTCAAGCACAAAACAAGAAATTCATGCCTCTATTAAGGTGCACTCTTCTAACCTAACCTGGCTTATTTCTGCAATTTATGCTAGTCCCAGGTTAGTTGAAAGACGAATTTTATGGAATAATCTAAAAACTGTAGCTCAACTCCATAATCTGCCTTGGCTGATGCTGGGGGACTTTAATGAAGTTTTGTGTGGAGAAGATAAGTTTGGGGGAAATCAAGTGAATCTGAATAGAGCTCTTGAATTTAAAGATTGTCTGGATGAATGTAATATGCTAGATTTGGGCTTTGCTGGTCCTAAGTACACATGGACGAACCGTAGGTCCATCACAAGCCTTATTTTGGAAAGAATTGATAGGTGTTTTGCAAACCCGGGGTGGAGACTCCTTTACTCAGAAGCTATAGTTACCCATTTGCCTAGAACATTTTCGGACCACTGCCCGGTACTTGTGGAATTATGTAAATCTAGTACCAATAATTTTAATAAACCATTTCATTTCCAAACGATGTGGCTTCTCCACCCGGATTTTTATAGAGTAGTGCAGCAAGCCTGGTCTGAGAATAGAGCACTACAAAGAGCAGTGGCAGATTTTGTTGATAGAGTTAAAAAATGGAATGTGGAAGTGTTTGGCAACATTTTTGCAAAGAAGAGAAGGGTGTTAGCTAGACTGAATGGAACACAGAAAGCCATTGCAGAGAACCCTAATGATTTTCTATTAAATTTGGAAAATCAGCTTTTGTCAGAATATTCCCTTATTCTAATGCAAGAGGAAGAATTTTGGGCCCTTAAGTCCAGACTAAATGCAGCCTCTTTTAGGGACCGAAACACGTCCTTTTTCCATGTCTCCACTGTGGTGAGGCAACATAGAAACAAAATAAGGTGTATCAAGGATGCAGTTGGGAATTGGTTAACTGAGGCTAATGAGGTAAAGGAGCATATAAGAAGTGGTTTTATAAATTTGTACACCACGGAGCTGAGGTGGTCCACTAAATCCTCGAATGTCTCTAATTTCTCTTGCTACTTCTTCTCAGATGAGGATAGAGCTAGGATTGATTGTGATGTTACGGTGGAGGAAATTAGAGCAAGTCTTTGGGCTCTCAAACCGTTCAAAGCCCCAGGTCCTGATGGTCTACATGCGGGATTCTACCAACATTTTTGGATGGAGGTTAAAAATTCTGTTTGTGAGGAGATTAAAGGAATTTTTATGCATGGTGTTGTGCCAAGTTATCTAAATCAGACATTGATATCCTTGATTTCGAAATGCCAAAATCCAGAATCATTGAGCAACTATAGGCCCATCAGTTTGTGCAACTCGATTTATAAAGTTATTTCGAAGATCATTGTAGCCCGAATCAGACCCCATCTCAGTAGCTTGATACCTCCTGTGCAGACTGCTTTTGTACTTGGCCGAAGAGGAATTGATAATGTTATCATTGCCCAAGAACTCTTTCATACCTTGGACAAAAAGAAGAAGGGAAGAGTAGGTTACATGGCTATCAAGTTAGACTTAGAAAAGGCCTATAATAGGCTAATATGGAGTTTTGTGCATAAAGTTTTAGAAGCTTTCCATTTCCCTCCAAAACTCACTAAGATCATAATGAGTTGTATTGCGACTACAAGCATGTCCGTTTTGGTCAATGGGGGTGCTTTACAATCCTTTGAGCCTTCAAGGGGTATTAAATAGGGAGACCCCTTATCCCCGTACATTTTTATATTATGCATGGAGTATTTGGGTCACCTTATTGAGCAAAAGTGTGTTGATGGAGGTTGGACCCCTTTGAAGGCTTCCAAGAATAATTTAGGAATCTCCCACCTTCTTTTTACGGATGATATCTTATTGTTTGGAAAGGTTGATCCCGCTGCCTGTGAAGCAATATTGGAAGTGCTTGGGAAATTTTGTGTTGAATCAGGCCAAAAAATCAGTTTGGAAAAGTCCTGTGTTTATTTTTTTCCAAATGTTAGTGAAAGTTTAAAGGAGGAAGTCTGTGATAAATTGGGCATTAGGGTAACACATGATATTGGAAAGTACCTTGGATTCCCGTTAAGGCACAGAGGGGCTGCTTGTAATCCATATAAGTTCATAGTGGAAAAGGTCATGAGCAAGCTTGCAGGGTGGAAGGCAAAGTATTTACCCTTTGCCGGACGAACAGTTTTAATTAAATCTGTGATGTCCGCCATTCCCAACTATGTGATGCAAGGGGTGGCTCTACCAGTCCATGTTTGTGATAAATTGGATAAAATTAACCAGGATTTTTTATGGGGTTCCACAAGTGAGAAAAGGAGGATGCACATGGTT